>CM069526.1:128442500-128445000 GCA_035773235.1 Eospalax fontanierii
GTTAGGGATAGGTTTAGGGTTAGGGTTTGGGTTAGGGTTAGGGTTAGGGTTAGGGTTAGGGTTAGGGTTAGAGTTTCCGTTTTGATTAAAGTTAGGGTTAGGGTTAGGGTTAGGGTTAGGGTTTGAATTAGGGTTAGGGTTTGGGTTAGGGTTAGGGTTAGGGTTAGGGTTAGGGTTTCGTTTTTGGTTAAGGTTAGGTTTAGGGTTAGGGTTAGGGTTAGAGTTTCCGTTTTGATTAAAGTTAGGATTAGGGTTAGGGTTAGGGTTTGAATTAGGGTTAGGGTTTGGGTTAGGGTTAGGGTTAGGGTTAGGGTTTCCTTTTTGGTTAAGGTTAGGGTTAGGGTTAGGGTTAGGGTTAGGGTTAGGGTTTGAATTAGGGTTAGGGTTAGGGTTAGGGGTTAGGGTTAGGGTTAAGGTTAGGGTTTGGGTTAGGGTTAGCGTTAGGGTTAGGGATAGGGTTAGGGTTAGGGTTTGGGTTAGGGTTAGGGTTAGGGTTAGGTGTTAGGGTTAGGGTTAGGGTTAGGGTTCGGTTTAGGGTTAGGGTTAAGGTTAATGTTAGGATTTGGGTTAGGGTTAGGGTTAGGGTTAGGATTTGGGTTAGGGTTAGGGTTAGGGTTAGGATTTGGGTTAGGGTTAGGGATAGGTTTAGGGTTAGGGATAGGGTTTGGGTTAGGGTTAGGTTTAGGGTTAGGGTTAGAGTTTCCTTTTTGATTAAAGTTAGGGTTAGGGTTAGGGTTAGGGTTAGGGTTTGAATTAGGGCTAGGGTTTGGGTTAGGGTTAGGGTTAGGGTTAGTGTTTCCTTTTTGATTAAGGTTAGGGTTAGGGTTAGGGTTAGGGTTTGAATTAGGGTTAGGATTAAGATTTGGGTTAGGGTTAGGGTTAGGGTTAGGGTTAGGGTTAGGGTTAGGGTTAGAGTTTCCTTTTTGATTAAGGTTAGGGTTGAATGTTAGGATGAGCTGTACCAGTAGGGATATGGCTATAATCAGTGTTATGGTTGGGCTAGAACTGGTGTTAGGTGTAGGGCAAGGCATCAGAAGAGACTTAGGGTTAGAGTTATGGATACAGTTTATGGTTAGAGTTAGGTTCAGGGTTACGGTTCAGCTATATTCAGAGAAAACTTGGGTCAGGTTTAAGGGATGGGGATAGGGTTAGGGTTAGGGTTAGGGTTAGGGTTAGGATTTGGGTTAGGGTTAGGGATAGGTTTAGGGTTAGGGATAGGGTTTGGGTTAGGGTTAGGTTTAGGGTTAGAGTTTCCTTTTTGATTAAAGTTAGGGTTAGGGTTAGGGTTAGGGTTAGGGTTTGAATTAGGGCTAGGGTTTGGGTTAGGGTTAGGGTTAGGGTTAGTGTTTCCTTTTTGATTAAGGTTAGGGTTAGGGTTAGGGTTAGGGTTTGAATTAGGGTTAGGATTAGGATTTGGGTTAGGGTTAGGGTTAGGGTTAGGGTTAGGGTTAGGGTTAGGGTTAGAGTTTCCTTTTTGATTAAGGTTAGGGTTGAATGTTAGGATGAGCTTTACCAGTAGGGATATGGCTATGATCAGTGTTATGGTTGGGTTAGGGTTAGGGTTAGGGTTAGGGTTAGGGTTAGGGTTAGGGTTAGGGTTAGGGTTTGAATTAGGGTTAGGATTAGGATTTGGGTTAGGGTTAGGGTTAGGGTTAGGGTTAGGGTTAGGGTTTGAATTAGGGTTAGGATTAGGATTTGGGTTAGGGTTAGGGTTAGGGTTAGGGTTAGGGTTAGGGTTAGGGTTAGGGTTAGGGTTTCCTTTTTGAATAAGGTTAGGGTTGAATGTTAGGATGAGCTGTACCAGTAGGGATATGGCTATGATCAGTGTTATGGTTGGGCTAGAACTGGTATTAGGTGTAGGGGAAGGCATCAGAAGAGACTTAGGGTTAGAGTTATGGATACAGCTTATGGTTAGAGTTAGGTTCAGGGTTACGGTTCAGCTATATTCAGAGAAAACTTGGGTCAGGTTTAAGGGATGGGGTTAGGGTTAGGGTTAGGGTTAGGGTTAGGGTTAGAGTTTCCGTTTTGATTAAAGTTAGGGTTAGGGTTAGGGTTAGGGTTAGGGTTTGAATTAGGGTTAGGGTTTGGGTTAGGGTTAGGGTTAGGGTTAGGGTTAGGGTTTCCTTTTTGGTTAAGGTTAGGGTTAGGGTTAGGGTTAGGGTTAGAGTTTCCGTTTTGATTAAAGTTAGGATTAGGGTTAGGGTTAGGGTTTGAATTAGGGTTAGGGTTTGGGTTAGGGTTAGGGTTAGGGTTAGGGTTTCCTTTTTGGTTAAGGTTAGGGTTAGGGTTAGGGTTAGGGTTTGAATTAGGGTTAGGGTTAGGGTTAGGGGTTAGGGTTAGGGTTAAGGTTAGGGTTTGGGTTAGGGTTAGGGTTAGGGTTAGGGATAGGGTTAGGGTTAGGGTTTGGGTTAGGGTTAGGGTTAGGGTTAGGTGTTAGGGTTAGGGTTAGGGTTCGGTTTAGGGTTAGGGTTAAGGTTAATGTTAGGATTTGGGTTAGGGT
>CM069526.1:131095000-131097500 GCA_035773235.1 Eospalax fontanierii
CTAACCCTAACCCTCATCCTTATCCTAACCATAACCCTAAACCTAACCCTAACCCTAATTCTATCCCTAACCCTAACCCTAACCCAAAACCTAACCCTAACCCTAACCCTAACCCTCATCCCAACCCTAACCCTAACCATAGCCCTAATCCAACACCTCACCCTAACCCTAACTCTAACCCAAACCCTAACCTAAAACTAACTCTAAACCAAACATAAAACCCTAACCCTAACCCTAATTTTAACCTAAACCCTAACCTAACAGTAAACCTAACCCTAATTCAAAACCTAACTCTAACACTAACCCAAACGCTAACCCTAACACATAACTAAACCATAATCCAAATACTAACCCTAATCCTAACCCTAACCCTAACCCTCATCCTTATCCTAACCCGAATCCTAACCCTTACCCTTACCCAAACCCAAACCCTAAAACTAACCCTAATCCGAACCCTAACCATAACCCTAATCCTAACCATAACCCTAACCCTAACCCAAACCCTAACCCTCACCCTAACTCTAACCCAAACCCGAAACCTAACCCTAACCATAACCCAAATCCTAACCCCAACCCTAACCCTAACCCTAACCAAAACCCTAACCCTAATCCAAACCCTTACCCAAAACCAAACCCTAACACTAACCCTAAACTTAACCCAAACCCTAACACTAACCCTAAGCCTAAACCTAACCATTACCCTAACCCTAACCATAAACCTAACCCAAAACTAAACCCTAAATTTTACGCTAATTGGAACTCAATCCCTAGCCCTAACCCAAATCCATACCCAAATTTACACTAGCCCTAGCCCTAACACCAACCCAAATTCAAACCTAAGCCTAACCCTAACCCAAACCCTAACCCTAATCCTAACCCTAACCCTAACACTAACCCTAACCAAAAACCTAAACCCTAACCCTACTCCTAACCCTAACCCTAACCCTAACCCAAACCCAAACCCTAATCTTAATACAAACCCTAAACCTAATCCTAACTCTAACCCTAACCTAACCCAAACCCTAATCCTAACCCTAACCCTAACCCAAACCCTAACCCTAACCCTAACCCTAACCCTAACCAAAACCCTAAACCTAACCCTAATCCGAACCCTAACCCTAACCCTAACCGTAACCCTAACCCTAACCCTAACCCAAACCCTAACCCAAAACCAAACCCTAACCCTAACCCTAACGCTAACCCTAACCATAACCCTAACCCTAACCGTAATGCTAAACCTAAACATAACCCTAACCCTAACCCTAAACCTAACCAAACCTAAACCCTAACCGAAACCCTAATCCTAACCCTAACCCTAAAACTAACCCTAACCGAAAACCTAAACCCTAACCGTACTCCTAACCCTAACACTAAACCTAACACAAACCCTAACCCTAAACGTAAACTTAACCCAAACCCTAACCCTAACCCTAACCCAAACCCAAACCCTAATCTGAACACAAACCCTAACCCTAATCCTAACCCTAACCGTAACCCTAACCCAAACGCTAACCCTAACCCTAACCCTAACCCTAACCCAAACCCTAAACCTAACCCTAACCCTAACCCTAAACCTAACCCAAACCCTAACCCTAACCCTAATCCTAACCCTAATGCTAACCCTTAACCTAACCCTAACACTAACCCTAGTCCTAACCCTAACCCTAACCAAAACCCTAACACTAACCCTAACCCTAAACCTAAACCTAAATCAAACCCTAAACCTAATCCTAACCCTAACCTTAACCCTAAACATAACCCTAACTGAAACACTAATCCTAAACCTAACCCTAACACTAATGCTAACCCTAAATCTAATTCAAACTCAAACCCTAACCCTAATCCTAACGCGAACCCAAACCCTAACCCAAACCCTAGCCCTAACCCTAATCCTAACCCTAATGCTAACCCTAAACCTAACCCTAACACTAACCCTAGTCCTTACCCTAATCCTAACCCAAACCCTAACCCTAACCCTAACCCGAACCCAAACCCTAACCCTAACCCTAACCCTAACTGAAATACTTATCCTAAACCTAACCCTAACCCTAATGCTCACCCTAAACCTGATTCAAACTCAAACCCTAACCCTAATCATAACCCGGAACCAAACCCTAACCCTAACACTAAACCTAACCCAAAACATAACCCAAACCGAAACCCTAAACCTAACCCTAACCCTAACCCTAAACCCTAACCCTAACCTAACCCTAACCATAACCCAAACCTATCCCCAAACCCTAACCCTAATCCTAACCCTAACCCTAACCCTAATCCTAGTCCTAACCCTAAACCTAACCCTAACCCTAACCCTAACCTTAACCCTTACCCAAACCCAAACTCTAAACCTAACTCTAATCAGAACCCCAACCCTAACCCTAATCCTAACCCTAACCCTAAATATAACCCTAATCAAACACCTCACCCTAACCATAACTCAAACCCAAACCCTAACCTAACCCTAACTCTAAACCAAACCCAAACCCTAACCCTAACCCTA
>CM069526.1:131102500-131117500 GCA_035773235.1 Eospalax fontanierii
CAAACCCTAAACCAAAACCAAAACCTAACCCTAACCCTAAACTTAACCCAAACCCTAACACTTACCCTAACCCTAAACCTAACCATAACCCTAACCCTAATCATTAACCTCACCCAAAACTAAACCCTAAACTTTACGCTAATCGTAACGCAAACCCTAACCCTAACCCAAATCCAAACCCTAAATTTTACACTAACCCTAGCCCTAACACTAACCAAATTCAACCCTAAGCCTAACCCTTACCGAAACACTAACCCTAATCCTAACCCTAACCCTAACCCTAACCCTAACCCAAACCCGAACCCTAACCATAAACCTAACCCAAACCCTAACCCTAACCCTAAACCTAACCCAAACCCTAACCTTAACCCTAAACCAAACCCTATTCCTAACACTCACTAACCCTAACCGAAAACCTAAACCCTAACCTTACTCCTAAACCTAGCCATAACCCTTACCCTTACCCAAACCCAAACCCTAAAACTAACCCTAATCCAAACCCTAACTCTAACCCTAATCCTAACCGTAACCCTAACCCTAACCCAACCCCTAACCCTCATCATAACTCTAACCCAAACCCGAACCCTAACCGTAACCCTAACCCAAATCCTAACCCTAAACCTAACCCTAACCCTAACCCAAACCTTAACCTTAACCCAAACCCTAACCCAAACCCAAATCCTAACCCTAACCCTAAAGCTAACCCTAACCATAACCCTAACCCTAACCCTAACGCTAAACCTAACCATAAACCTAACCCTAACCCTAAACCTAACCAAACCTAAACCCTAACCCAAACCCTAATCCTAACACTAACCCTAACACTAACACTAACCCAAACCCTAACCCTAACCCTAACCCTAACCCTAACCCAAACCCTAAACCTAACCCAAACCCTAACCCTAACCCTAACCCTAAACCTAACCATAACCCTAACCCTAACCATAAACCTAACCCAAACCTAAACCCTAAACTTTACACTAATCGTAACTCAAACCCTAACCCTAACCCAAATCCAAACCCTAAACTTTACACTAACCCTAGCCCTAACACTAACCCAAATTCAAACCTAAGCCTAACCCTAACCCAAACCCTAACCCTAATCCTAACCCTAACCCTAACCCTAACCCTAACCCAAACCCGAACCCTAACCATAATCCTAACCCAAACGCTAACCCTAACCCTAACCCTAACCCAAACCCTAACCCTAACCTTAACCCGAAACCAAACCCTAATCCTAACCCTAATCCTAACAATAACCCTAACCGAAAACCTAAACCCTAACCCTACTCCTAACCCTAACCCTAACCCTTACCCTTATCCAAACCCAAACCCTAAAACTAACCCTAATCCAAACCCTAACCCTAACCCTAATCCTAACCGTAACCCTAACCTTAACCCAACCCCTAACCCTCACCATAACTCTAACCCAAATCCGACTCTAACCCTAACCCTAACCCAAATCGTAACCCGAACCCTAACCCTAATCCTAACCCTAACCCTAACCCTAACCCTAACCCAAACCTGAACCCTAACCCTAATCCTAACCCTAATGCTAACACTAAACCTAACTCAAACTCAAACCCTAACCCTAAGCCTAAACCTAAACCAAACCCTAACTGTAACCCTAACCCTAACCCTAACTAAAACCCTAACACTAACCCAACCCGAACGCAAACCCTAACCCTAACCCGAAACTTAACCGAAAACCTAAACCTAACTGTAATCCTAATCCAAAACCTAACCCTAACCCTAACCCTAACCCTAACCCTAACCCAAACCCTAACCCTAACCCTAACCCAAAACCTAAACCTAACCCTAAACCTAACCCTAACCCTAACCCAAAAACTAACCCTAAACCTAACCCTAAGCCAAACCCTAACCCTAACCCTTATCCTAACCCATACCCAAACCCTAACCCTAACACTAACCCTAATCCAAACCCTAACCGTAATCCTAATCCTAACCGTAACCCTAACCCTAACCCAACCCCTAACCCTCACCCTAACTCTAACCCAAACCCGAACCCTAACCCTAACCCTAACCCAAATCCTAACCCTAACCCTAAACCTAACCCAAACCCTAACCCTAATCCAAACCCTAACCCAAAACCAAACCCTAACCCTAACCCTAACCCTAACCCTAAACCTAGCCATAACCCTAACCCTAACCATAAACCTAACCCATACCTAAACCCTAAACTTTACCATAATCGTAACTCAAACCCTAACCCTAACCCAAATCCAAACCCTAAACTTTACACTAACCCTAGCCCAAACACTAACCCAAATTCAAACCTAAGCCTAACCCTAACACAAACCCTAACCCTAATCCTAACCCTAACCCTAACCCTAACCCTAACCCAAACCCGAACCCTAACCGTAGCCCTAACCCAAACCCTAACCCTAACCCTAACCCTAACTCAAACCCTAACCCTAACCTTAACCCGAAACCAAACCCTAATCCTAACGCTAACCCTAACAATAATCCTAACCGAAAACCTAAACCCTAACCCTACTCCTAACCCTAACCCTAACCCTTACCCTTATCCAAACCCAAACCCTAAAACTAACCCTAATCCAAACCCTAACCCTAACCCTAATCCTAACCGTAACCCTAACCCTAACCCAACCCCTAACCCTCACCATAACTCTAACCCAAATCTGACTCTAACCCTAACCCTAACCCAAATCCTAACCCGAACCCTAACCCTAACCCTAACTCAAACCCTAACCCTAACCCAAACCCTAACCCAAACCCAAACCCTAACCCTAACCCTAACGCTAACCCTAACCATAACCCTAACCCTAACACTAATGCTAAACCTAACCATAACCCTAACCCTAACCCTAAACCTAAACAAACCTAAACCCTAAAACAAACCCTAATCCTAACACTAACACTAACACTAACCCTAACCGAAAACCTAAACCCTAACCCTACTCTTAACCCTAACCCTAACCCTAACCATAACCGAAACCTAAATCCAAATCCTAACCCTAATCCTAACCCTAACCCTAACCCTAATCTTAGTCCTAACCCTAACCCTAACCCTAACCCAAACCCTAACCTGAACCCTTACCCAAACCCAAACTCTAAACCTAACTCTAATCGGAACCATACCCCTAACCCTAATCCTAACCCTAACCTAACCATAACCCTAATCCAACACCTCACCCTAACCCTAACTCTAACCCAAACCCTAACCTAACCCTAACTCTAAACCAAACCTAAACCGTAACCCTACCCCTAAATCTAACCCAAACCCTAACCTAACCCTAAACCTAACCCTAACTCAAACCCTAACTCTAACACTAACCCAAACCCAAACCCTAACACTAACCCAAACCATAACCCAAATAATAACCCTAACCCTAACCCTAACCCTAACCCTCATCCTTATCCTAACCCTAACCCTCATCCTTATCCTAACCCTAACCCTAATGCTAAACCTAACCCTAACCCAAACCCAAACCCTAACCCTAACCCTAAAGCTAACCCTAGCCCTAACCCTAACACAAACCCTAACCCTAAACGTAACCTTAACCCAAACCCTAACCCTAACCTTAACCCAAACCCAAACCCTAATCTAAACACAAACCCTAACCCTAATCCTAACCCTAACCCTAACCTTAACCCAAACGCTAACCCTAACCCTAACCCTAACCTAAACCCTAACCCTAACCCTAAGCCTAAGCCTAGCCCTAGGACAAGCCCTAAACCTAACCCTAAGCCTAACCCTAATGCTAACCCTAAACCTAACCCTAACCCTAACCCTAACCCTAATACTAACCCTAGTCCTAACCCTAACCCTAACCCAAATCCTAACACTAACCCTAACCGAAACCCTAACCCTAAATCAAACCCTAAACCTAACCCTAACCCTAACCTGAACCCAAACCCTAACCCTAACCCTAACCCTAACAGAGACACTAATCCTAAACCTAACCCAAACCCTAATGCTAACCCTAAACCTAATTCCAACTCAAAACCTAACCCTAACACTAAACCTAAACCAAAACATAACCCAAACCGAAACCCTAACCCTAAACCTAACCCTAACCCTAAACCCTAACCCTAACACTTACCCTAACCATAACCCAAACCTAAAACTAAACCCTAACCCTAATCCTAACCCTAACCCTAACCCTAATCCTAGTCCTAACCCTAACCCTAACCCTAACCCTAAATCGAACCTTAACCCTTACCCAAACCCAAACTCTAAACCTAACTCTAATCGGAACCCTAACACTAATCCTAATCCTAACCCTAACCCTAAACATAACCCTAATCCTAGTCCTAACCCTAACCCTAACCCTTACCCTAAACCTAACCTTAACCCTTACCCAAACCCAACTTCTAAACCTAACTCTAATCGGAACCCTAACCCTAACCCTAATCCTAACCCTAACCCTAACCATAACCCTAATCCAACACCTCACCCTAACCCTAACTCTAACCCAAACCCTAACCTAACCCTAACTCTAAACCAAACCCAAACCCTAACCCTAACCCTAACTCTAACCCAAACCCTAACCTAACCCTAAACCTAACCCTAACTCAAACCCTAACTCTAACACTAACCCAAACCCTAACCCTAACCCTAACCCAAACCATAAACCAAATAATAACCCTAATCCTAACCCTAACGCTAACCCTCATCCTTATCCTAACCGTAACCCTAACCCTAACCTTAACACTAACCCTAATTCTAATCCTAACCCTAACCCTAACCCTAACCCTAACCATAACTCAAACTCAAACCCTAATCTTAACACAAACCCTAACCCTAATCCTAACCCTATCCGTAACCCTAACCCTAACCCTAAGCCAAACCCTAACCCTAATCCTAATCCTAACCCAAACCCTAAACCTAACCCTAACCCTAATCCTAACCCAAAACCTAACCCTAAACCTAACCCTAACCCAAACCCTAACCCTAACCATAACCCTAACCCTAACCCTAACCCAAACCCTAACCCTAACCCTAACTGAAACACTTATCCTAAACCTAACCCTAACCCTAATGCTAACCCTAAACCTAATTCAAACTCAAACCCTAACCGTAACCCAAACCTTAACCCTAATCCTAACCCTAACCCTAACCCTAATCCTAGTCCTAACCCTAACCCTAACCCTAACCCTAACCCTAACCTTAACCCTTACCCAAACCCAAACTCTAAACCTAACTCTAATCGGAACCCTAACCCTAACCCTAATGATAACCCTAACCCTAACCATAACGCTAATCCAACACCTCACCCTAACCCTAACTCTTACCCAAACCCTAACCTAACCCTAACACTAAACCAAACCCAAACCCTAACCCTAACCCTAACTCTAACCCAAACCCTAACCTAACCCTAAACCTAACCCTAACTCTAACACTAACCCAAACCCTAACCCTAACACTAAGCCTAACCATAACCCAAATAATAACCCTAATCCTAACCCTAACCCTAACCCTCATCCTTATTCTAACCCCAACCCTAACCCTAAACCTAACCCCAACCCTAATTCTAACCCAAACCCTAACACTAACCCTAACCCTAAACCTAACCATAACCCTAACCCTAATCATAAACCTCACCCAAAACTAAACCCTAAACTTTACGCTAATCGTAACTCTAACCCTAACCCTAACCCAAATCCAAAGCCTAAATTTTACACTAACCCTAGCCCTAACACTAACCAAATTCAAACCTAAGCCTAACCCTAACCCAAACACTAACCCTAATCCTAACCCTAACCCTAACCCTAACCCTAACCCTAACCCAAACCCGAACCCTAACCATAAACCTAACCCAAACCCTAACCCTAACTCTAAACCTAACCCAAACCCTAACCTTAACCCTAAACCATACCCTAATCCTAACACTAACACAAAACCTAACCGAAAAACTAAACCCTAACCCTACTCCTAACCCTAGCCCTAACCCTTACCCTTACCCAAACGCAAACCCTAAAACTAACCCTAATCCAAACCCTAACCCTAACCCTAATCCTAACCGTAACCCTAACCCTAACCCAACACCTAACCCTCACCATAACTCTAACCCAAACCCGAACCCTAACCGTAACCCTAACCCAAATCCTAACCTTAACCCTAACCCTAACCCTAACCCAAACCTTAACCCTAACCCAAACCCTAACCCAAACCCAAATCCTAACCCTAACCCTAAAGCTAACCCTAACCCTAACCCTAACCCTAACCCTAACGCTAAACCTAACCATAACCCTAACCCTAACCCTAAACCTAACCAAACCTAAACCCTAACCCAAACCCTAATCCTAACACTAACCCTAACACTAACCCTAACCAAAAACCTAAACCCTAATCCTACTCCTAACCCTAACCCTAACCCTAACCCTAACCCAAACCCAAACCCCAATCTTAATACAAAACCTAATCCTAAATCTAACCCTAACCCTAACCCAAACCCTAACCCTAACACTAACCCTAACCCTAACCCTAACCCAAACCCTAACCCTAACCCTAACCCTAACCCTAACCCAAACCCTAAACCTAACCCTAATCCTAACCCTAATGCTAACCCTAAACCTAATTCAAACTCAAACCCTAACGATATTCCTAACCCGAACCCAAACCCTAACCCTAACCCTAACCTTAACCCTAAACATAATTCTAACCCTAACCCGAACGCTAACCCTAACCCTAACCCTAACCCTAACCCAAACCCAAACCCTAATCTTAACACAAACCCTAACCCTAATCCTTACCCTAACCCTAACCCTAACCCAAACCCTAACCCTAACCCTAATCCTAACCCAAACCCTAATCCTAACCCTAAACCTAACCCTAACACAAAACCTAACCCTAATAATAACCCTGACCCTAACCCTAACCCTAGTCCTAACCCTAACCCTAACCCTAACCCTAACCCTAACCTGAACCCTTACCCAAACCCAAACTCTAAACCTAACTCTAATCGGAACCATAACCCTAACCCTAATCCTAACCCTAACCCTAACCATAACCCTAACCAACACCTCACCCTAACCCTAACTCTAACCCAAACCCGAACCTAACCCTAAATCTAACCCTAACTCAAACCCTAACTCTAACACTAACCCAAACCCTAACCCTAACCTTAATCCAAACCATAACCCAAATAATAACCCTAATCCTAACCCTAACCCTAACCCTCATCCTCATCCTAACCCTAACCCTAAACCTAAACCTAACCCTAATTCTAACCATAAACCTAACCTTAACCCAAAACCTAACCCTAACCCTAACCCTAACTCTAATCTTAACATTAACCCTAAGCCTAACCCTCACCCAGATTCAAACCTCTCCCTAACCCTAACCCTAACCCTAACCCTAACCCAAACCCTAACCCTAACCCTAATCCTAACCCTAATGCTAACCTTAACCTAACTCAAACTCAAACCCTAACCCTAAGCCTAACCCTAACCCAAACCCTAACCGTAACCCTAACCCTAACCCTAACTAAAACCCTAACACTAACCCAACCCGAACGCAAACCCTAACCTTAACCCGAAACTTAACCGAAAACCTAAACCTAATTGTAATCCTAAACCAAAACCTAACCCTAACCCTAACCCTAACCCTAACCCTAACCCAAATCCTAACCCTAACCCTAACCCAAAACCTAAACCTAACCCTAAACCTAACCCTAACCCTAACCCAAAAACTAACCCTAAACCTAACCCTAAGCCAAACCCTAACCCTAACCCTTATCCTAACCCATACCCAAACCCTAACCCTAACCCTAACCCTAATCCAAACCCTAACCGTAATTCTAATCCTAACCGTAACCCTAACCCTAACCCAACCCCTAACCCTCACCCTAACTCTAACCCAAACCCGAACCCTAACCCTAACCCTAACCCAAATCCTAACCCTAACCCTAACCCTAACCCAAACCCTAACCCTAAACCAAAACCTAACCCAAAACCAAACCCTAACCCTAACCCTAAACTTAACCCAAACCCTAACCCTAACCCTAACCCTAAACCTAACCATAACCCTAACCCTAACCATAAACCTAATCCAAACCTAAACCCTAAACTTTACCCTAATCGTAACTCAAACCCTAACCCTAACCCAAATCCAAACGCTAAACGTTACACTAACCCTAGCCCTAACACTAACCCAAATTCAAACCTAAGCCTAACCCTAACCCAAACCCTAACCCTAATCCTAACCCTAACCCTAACCCTAACCCTAACCCAAACCCGAACCCTAACCATAACCCTAACCCAAACGCTAACCCTAACCCTAACCCTAACCCACACCCTAACCCTAACCTTAACCCGAAACCAATCCCTAATCCTAACCCTAACCCTAACAATAACCCTAACCGAAAACCTAAACCCTAACCCTACTCCTAACCGTAACCCTAACCCTTACCCTTATCCAATCCCAAACCCTAAAACTAACCCTAATCCAAATCCTAACCCTAACCCTAATCCTAACCGTAACCCTAACCCGAACCCAATCCCTAACCGTCACCATAACTCTAACCCAAATCCGACTTTAAACCTAACCCTAACCCAAACCCTAACCCTAACCCTAATCCTAACCCTAATGCTAACCCTAAACCTAACTCAAACTCAAACCGTAACCCTAAGCCTAACCCTAACACAAACCCTAACTGTAACCCTAACCCTAACCCTAACTAAAACCCTAACACTAACCCAACCCGAACGCAAACCCTAACCCTAACCCGAAACTTAACCGAAAACCTAAACCTAACTGTAATCCTAAACCAAAACCTAACATTAACCCTAACCCTAACCCTAACCCTAACCCAAACCCTAACCCTAACCCTAACCCAAAACCTAAACCTAACCCTAAACCTAACCCTAACCCTAACCCAAAAACTAACCCTAAACCTAACCCTAATCCAAACCCTAACCCTAACCCTTATCCTAACCCATACCCAAACCCTAACCCTAACCCTAACCCTAATCCAAAACCTAACCGTAATCCTAATCCTAACCCTAACCCTAACCCTAACCCAACCCCTAACCCTCACCCTAACTCTAACCCAAACCCGAACCCTAACCCTAACCCTAAACCAAATCCTAACCCTAACCCTAACCCTAACCCAAACCCTAACCCTAATCCAAACCCTAACCCAAAACCAAACCCTAACCCTAACCCTAAACTTAACCCAAACCCTAACCCTAACCCTAACCCTAAACCTAACCATAACCCTAACCCTAACCATAAACCTAATCCAAACCTAAACCCTAAACTTTACCCTAATCGTAACTCAAACCCTAACCCTAACCCAAATCCAAACCCTAAACTTTACACTAACCCTAGCCCTAACACTAACCTAAATTCAAACCTAAGCCTACCCCTAACCCAAACCCTAACCCTAATCCTAACCCTAACCCTAACCCTAACCCTAACCCAAACCCGAACCCTAACCATAACCTTAACCCAAACGCTAACCCAAACCCTAACCCTAACCCAAACCCTAACCCTAACCTTAACCCGAAACCAAACCCTAATCCTAACCCTAACCCTAACAATAACCCTAACCGAAAACCTAAACCCTAACCCTACCCCTAACCCTAACCCTAACCCTTACCCTTATCCAAACCCAAACCCTAAAACTAACCCTAATCCAAACCCTAACCCTAACCCTAATCCTAACCGTAACCCTAACCCGAACCCAACCCCTAACCCTCACCATAACTCTAACCCAAATCCGACTCTAATCCTAACCCTAACCCAAACCCTAACCCTAACCCTAATCCTAACCCTAATGCTAACCCTAAACCTAACTCAAACTCAAACCCTAACCCTAAGCCTAACCCTAAGCCAAACCCTAACTGTAACCCTAACCCTAACCCTAACTAAAACCCTAACACTAACCCAACCCGAACGCAAACCCTAACCCTAACCCGAAACTTAACCGAAAACCTAAACCTAACTGTAATCCTAAACCAAAACCTAACCCTAACCCTAACCCTAACCCTAACCCTAACCCAAACCCTAACCCTAACCCTAACCCAAAACCTAAACCTAACCCTAAACCTAACCCTAACCCTAACCCAATAACTAACCCTAAACTTAACCCTAACCCAAACCCTAACCCTAACCCTAACCCTAACTCAAACCCTAACCCTAACCTTAACCCGAAACCAAACCCTAATCCTAACGCTAACCCTAACAATAACCCTAAGCGAAAACCTAAACCCTAACCCTACTCCTAACCCTAACCCTAACCCTTACCCTTATCCAAACCCAAACCCTAAAACTAACCCTAATCCAAACCCTAACCCTAACCCTAATCCTAACCGTAACCCTAACCCTAACCCAACCCCTAACCCTCACCATAACTCTAACCCAAATCTGACTCTAACCCTAACCCTAACCCAAATCCTAACCCGAACCCTAACCCTAACCCTAACTCAAACCCTAACCCTAACCTTAACCCTAACCCAAACCCAAACCCTAACCCTAACCCTAATGCTAACCCTAACCATAACCCTAACCCTAACCCTAATGCTAAACCTAACCATAACCTTAACCCTAACCCTAAACCTAAACAAACCTAAACCCTAAAACAAACCCTAATCCTAACACTAACACTAACACTAACCCTAACCGAAAACCTAAACCCTAACCCTACTCGTAACCCTAACCCTAACCCTAACCATAACCGAAACCTAAACCCAAACCCTAACCCTAATCCTAACCCTAACCCTAACCCTAATCCTAGTCCTAACCCTAACCCTAACCCTAACCCTAACCCTAACCCTAACCTGAACCCTTACCCAAACCCAAACTCTAAACCTAACTCTAATCGGAACCATAACCCTAACCCTAATCCTAACCCTAACCTAACCATAACCCTAATCCAACACCTCACACTAACCCTAACTCTAACCCAAACCCTAACCTAACCCTAACTCTAAACCAAACCTAAACCGTAACCCTAATCCTAAATCTAGCCCAAATCCTAACCTAACCCTAAACCTAACCCTAACTCAAACCCAAACTCTAACACTAACCCAAACCCTAACCCTAACACTAACCCAAACCATAACCCAAATAATAACCCTAATCCTAACCCTAACCCTAACCCTCATCCTTATCCTAACCCTAACCCTAATGCTAAACCTAACCCTAACCCAAACCCTAACCCTAACCCAAACCCAAACCCTAACCCTAACCCTAAAGCTAACCCTAGCCCTAACCCTAACACAAACCCTAACATTAAACGTAACCTTAACCCAAACCCTAAACCTAACCTTAACACAAACCGAAACCCTAATCTTAACACAAACCCTAACCCTAATCCTAACCCTAACCCTAACCTTAACCCAAACGCTAACCCTAACGCTAACCCTAACCCTAACCCTAACCCTAACCCTAACCCAAACCCTAACCCTAACCCTAAGCCTAACCCTAATGCTAACCCTAAACCTAACCCTAACCCTAACCCTAACCCTAATGCTAACCCTAGTCCTAACCCTAACCCTAACCCAAATCCTAACACTAACCCTTACCCAAACCCTAACCCTAAATCAAACCCTAAACCTAACCCTAACCCTAACCCGAACCCAAACCCTAACCCTAACCCTAACCCTAACAGAGACACTAATCCTAAACCTAACCCAAACCCTAATGCTAACCCTAAACCTAATTCCAACTCAAAACCTAACCCTAACTCTAAACCTAACCCAAAACATAACCCAAACCGAAACCGTAACCCTAAACCTAACCATAACCCTAAACCCTAACCTTAACACTTACTCTAACCATAACCCAAACCTAAAACCAAACCCTAACCCTAATCCTAACCCTAACCCTAACCCTAATCCTAGTCCTAACCCTAACCCTAACCCTAACCCTAAACCGAACCTTAACCCTTACCCAAACCCAAACTCTAAACCTAACTCTAATCGGAACCCTAACACTAACCCTAATCCTAACGCTAACCCTAAACATAACCCTAATCCTAGTCCTAATCCTAACCCTAACCATAACCCTAAACCTAACCTTAACCCTTACCCAAACCCCAACTCTAAACCTAACTCTAATCGGAACCCTAACCCTAACCCTAATCCTAATCCTAACCCTAACCATAACCCTAATCCAACACCTAACCCTAACCCTAACTCTAACCCAAACCCTAACCTAACCCTAACTCTAAACGAAACCCAAACCCTAACCCTAACCCTAACTCTAACCCAAACCCTAACCTAACCCTAAACCTAACCCTAACTCAAACCCTAACTCTAACACTAACCCAAACCCTAACCCTAACCCTAACGCAAACCATAAACCAAATAATAACCCTAATCCTAACCCTAACGCTAACCCTCATCCTTATCCTAACCCTAACCCTAACCCTAACCTTAACACTAACCCTAATTCTAATACTAACCCTAACCCTAACCCTAACCCTTACACTAACCCTAACCATAACTCAAACCCAAACCCTAATCTTAACCCAAACCCTAACCCTAATCCTAACCCTAACCGTAACCCTAACCCTAACCCTAAGCCAAACCCTAACCCTAATCCTAATCCTAACCCAAACCCTTACCCTTACCCTAACCCTAAGCCTAACCAAAAACCTTACCCTAACCCTAACCCTAACCCAAACCCTAACCCTAACCCTAACCCTAACCCTAACCCTAACCCTAACCCAAACCCTAACCCTAACCCTAACTGAAACACTTATCCTAAACCTAACCCTAACCCTAATGCTAACCCAAAACCTAATTCAAACTCAAACCCTAACCCTAACCCTAACCCTAACACTAACCCTAACCATAATCCTAACCCTAACCCTAACCCTAATCCTAGTCCTAACCCTAACCCTAACCCTAACCCTAACCTTATCCCTTACCCAAACCCAAACTCTAAACCTAACTCTAATCGGAACCCTAACCCTAACCCTAATGCTAACCCTAACCCTAACCATAACGCTAATCCAAAACCTCACCCTAACCCTAACTCTTACCCAAACCCTAACCTAACCCTAACACTAAACCAAACCCAAACCCTAACCCTAACCCTAACTCTAACCCAAACCCTAACCTAACCCTAAACCTAACCCTAACTCTAACACTAACCTAAACCCTAACCCTAACACTAACCCAAACCATAACCCAAATAATAACACTAATCCTAACCTAACCCTAACCCTCATCCTTATTCTAACCCTAACCCTAACCCTAAACCTAACCCCAACCCTAATTCTAACCCTAACGTTAACCCTAACCCTAACCCTAACCCTAACACAAACCCAAACCCTAATCTTAACACAAACCCTAACGCTAATCCTAACCCTAACCCTAGCCCTAAACGAAACCCTAACCCTAACCCTAACCGTAACCCTAACCCAAACCCTAACCCTAACCCTAATCCTAACCCTAATTCTAAACCAAAACTTAACCCTAACACTAACCCTAGTCCTAACCCTAACCCTAACCCAAACCCTAACACTAACCCTAAACTTAACCCTAGTCCTAACCCTAACCCTAACCCTAACCCTAACCCTAACCCTAACCCAAACCCTAACCCTAACCCTAAGCCTAACTGAAACACTAATCCTAAACCTAACCCTAACACTAATACTAACCCTAAACCTAATCCAAACTCAAACCTTAACCCTATTCCTAACCCAAACCCAAACCCTAATCCGAACCCTAAACCTAACCCTAACCCTAACCCTAACCCTAACCCTAACCCTAACCCTATTCCTAACCCTAACCCTAACCAAAACCCTAACCCTAATCCAAACCCTAACCCAAAACCAAACCCTGACCCTAACCCTAAACTTAACCCAAACCCTAACCCTAACCCTAACCCTAAACCTAACCATAACCCTAACCCTAACCATTAACCTCACCCAAAACTAAACCCTAAACTTTACGCTAATCGTAACTCAAACCCTAACCCTAACCCAAATTTAAACCCTAAACTTTACACTAACCCTAGCCCTAACACTAACCAAATTCAAACCTAAGCCTAACCCTAACCCTAACCCTAATTCTAACCCTAACCCTAACCCTAACCCAAAACCTAACCCTAACCCTAACCCTAACCCTAATCCCAACCCTAACCCTAACCATAACCCTAATCCAACACCTCACCCTAAACCTAACTCTAACCCAAACCCTAACCTAACCCTAAACCTAACCCTAACTCAAACCCTAACTCTAACACTAAACCAAACCCTAACCCTAACCTTAATCCAAACCATAACCCAAATAATAACCCTAATCCTAACCCTAACCCTAACCCTCATCCTTATCCTAACCCTAACCCTAACCCTAACCCTAACCCTAACCCTAACCCTAATTCTAACCCTAACCATAACCCTAATCCAACACCTCACCCTAACCCTAACACTAACACAAACCGTAACCTAAAACTAACTCTAAACCAAACCCAAACCCTAACCCTAACCCTAATTCTAACCCAAACCCTAACCTAACAGTAAACCTAACCCTAACTCAAAACCTAACTCTAACACTAACCCAAACCCTAACCCTAACGCAAACCTAAACCATAACCGAAATACTAACCCTAATCCTAACCCTAACCCTAACCCTCATCCTTATCCTAACCCGAACCCTAACCCTTACCCTTACCCAAACCCAAACCCTAAAACTAACCCTAATCCGAACCCTAACCATAACCCTAATCCTAACCGTAACCCTAACCCTAACCCAAACCCTAACCCTCAACCTAACTCTAACCCAAACCCGAACCCTAACCCTAAGCCTAACGCAAATCCTAACCCTAACCCTAACCCTAACCCTAACCAAAACCCTAACCCTAATCCAAACCCTAACCCAAAACCAAACCCTACCCTAACCCTAAACTTAACCCAAACCCTAACCCTAACCCTAACCCTAAACCTGACCATAACCCTAACCCTATCCATAAACCTAACCCAAAACTAAACCCTAAACTTTACGCTAATCGTAACTCAAACCCTAACCCTAAACCAAATCCAAACCCTAAACTTTACA
>CM069526.1:131125000-131135000 GCA_035773235.1 Eospalax fontanierii
CCCTAACACTAACCCTAACCAAAAACCTAAACCCTAACCCTACTCCTAACCCTAACCCTAACCCTAACCCAAACCCAAAGCCCAATCTTAATACAAAACCTAACCCTAAATCTAACCCTAACCCTAACCCAAACCCTAACCCTAACCCTAACCCTAACCCTAACCCAAACCCTAACCCTAACCCTAACCCTAACCCTAACCCAAACCCTAAACCTAACCCTAATCCTAACCCTAATGCTAACCCTAAACCTAATTCAAACTCAAACCCTAACGATATTCCTAACCCGAACCCAAACCCTAACCCTAACCCTAAACCTAACCCAAAACATAACCCAAACCGAAACCCTAACCCTAAATCTAATCCTAACCCTAAACCCTAACCCTAACACTAACCCTAACGATAAACGAAACCTAAACACAAACCCTAACGCTAATCCTAACCCTGACCCTAACCCTAACCCTAGTCCTAACCCTAATCCTAAACCTAACCCTAACCCTAACCTGAACCCTTACCCAAACCCAAACTCTAAACCTAACTCTAATCGGAACCATAACCCTAACCCTAATCCTAACCCTAACCCTAACCATAACACTAATCCAACACCTCACCCTAACCCTAACTCTAACCCAAACCCTAACCCTACCTTAATCCAAACCATAACCCAAATAATAACCCTAATCCTAACCCTAACCCTAACCCTCATCCTTATCCTAAACCTAACCGTAAACCTAACCCTAACCCTAATTCTAACCCTAACCCTAACCCTAACCCCAAACTAACCCTAACCCTAACCCTAACTCTAATCTTAACACTAACCCTAAGCCTAACACTCACCCAGATTCAAACCTCTCCCTAACGCAAACCCTAACCCTAACCCTAACCCAAACCCTAACCCTAACCCTAATCCTAACCCTAATGCTAACCCTAAACCTAACTCAAACTCAAACCCTAACCCTAAGCCTAACCCTAACCCAAACCCTAACCGTAACCCTAACCCTAACCCTAACTAAAACCCTAACACGAACCCAACCCGAACGCAAACCCTAACCCTAACCCGAAACTTAACCGAAAACCTAAACCTAATTGTAATCCTAAACCAAAACCTAACCCTAAGCCTAACCCTAACCCTAACCCTAACCCTAACCCTAACCCAAATCCTAACCCTAACCCTAACCCAAAACCTAAACCTAACCCTAAACCTAAACCTAAGCCTAACAAAAAAACTAACTCTAAACCTAACGATAAGCCAAACCCTATCCCTAACCCCTATCCTAACCCATACCCAAACCCTAACCCTAACCCTAACCCTAATCCAAACCCTAACCGTAATCCTAATCCTAAACGTAACCCTAACCCTAACCCAACCCCTAACCCTCACCCTAACTCTAACCCAAACCCGAACCCTAACCCTAACCCTAACCCAAATCCTAACCCTAACCCTAACCCTAAACCAAACCCTAACCCTAATCCAAACCCTAACCCAAAACCAAACCCTAACCCTAACCCTAAACTTAACCCAAACCCTAACCCTAACCCTAACACTAAACCTAACCCTAACCCTAAGCCTAAACCTAACCATAACCCTAACCCTAACCGTAAACCTAACCCAAACCTAAATCCTAAACTTTACCCTAATCGTAACTCAAACCCTAACCCTAACCCAAATCCAAACCCTAAACTTTACACTAACCCTAGACCTAACTTAACCCAAATTCAAACCTAAGCCTAACCCTAACCCAAACCCTAACCCTAATCCTAACCCTAACCCTAACCCTTACCCTTATCCAAATCCAAACCCTAAAACTAACCCTAATGCAAACCCTAACCCTAACCCTAATCCTAACCGTAACCCTAACCCGAACCCAACCCCTAACCCTCACCATAACTCTAACCCAAATCCGACTCTAACCCTAACCCTAACCCAAATCGTAACCCGAACCCGAACCCTAACCCTAACCCAAACCCTAACCCTAACCCTAACCCAAAACCTAACCCTAACCCAAAAAGTAACCCTAAACCTAACCCTAAGCCAAACCCTAACCCTAACCCTTATCCTAACCCATACCCAAACCCTAACCCTAACCCTAACCCTAACCCTAACCCAAACCCTAACCCAAACCCTAACCCTAACCCTAAGCCAAAACCTAAACCTAACCCTAAACCTAACCCTAACCCTAATCCAAAAACTAACCCTAAACCTAACCCTAAGCCAAACCCTAACCCTAACCCTTATCCTAACCCATACCCAAACCCTAACCCTAACCCTAACCCTAATCCAAACCCTAACCGTAATCCTAATCCTAACCGTAACCCTAACCCTAACCCAACCCCTAACCCTCACCCTAACTCTAACCCAATCCCTAACCCTAACCCTAACCCTAACCCAAATCCTAACCCTAACCCTAAACCTAACCCAAACCCTAACCCTAATCCAAACCCTAACCCAAAACCAAACCCTAACCCTAACCCTAAACCTAACCATAACCCTAACCCTAACCATAAACCTAACCCAAACCTAAACCCTAAACTTTACCCTAATCGTAACTCAAACCCTAACCCTAACCCAAATCCAAACCCTAAACTTTACACTAACCCTAGCCCTAACACTAACCCAAATTCAAACCTAAGCCTAACCCTAACACAAACCTTAACCCTAATCCTAACCCTAACACTAACCCTAACCCTAACCCAAACCTGAACCCTAACCATAGCCCTAACCCAAACCCTAACCCTAACCCTAACCCTAACTCAAACCCTAACCCTAACCTTAACCCGAAACCAAATCCTAATCCTAACGCTAACCCTAAAAATAACCCTAACCGAAAACCTAAACCCTAACCCTACTCCTAACCCTAACCCTAACCCTTACCCTTATCCAAACCCAAACCCTAAAACTAACCCTAATCCAAACCCTAACCCTAACCCTAATCCTAACCGTAACCCTAACCCTAACCCAACCCCTAACCCTCACCATAACTCTAACCCAAATCTGACTCTAACCCTAACCCTAACCCAAATCCTAACCCGAACCCTAACCCTAACCCTAACTCAAACCCTAACCCTAACCCAAACCCTAACCCAAACCCAAACCCTAACCCTAACCCTAACGCTAACCCTAACCATAACCCTAACCCTAAGCCTAATGCTAAACCTAACCATAACCCTAACCCTAACCCTAAACCTAAACAAACCTAAACCCTAAAACAAACCCTAATCCTAACACTAACACTAACACTAACCCTAACCGAAAACCTAAACCCTAACCCTACTCGTAACCCTAACCCTAACCCTAACCATAACCGAAACCTAAACCCAAACCCTAACCCTAATCCTAACCCTAACCCTAACCCTAATCCTAGTCCTAACCCTAACCCAAACCCTAACCCTAACCCTAAAGCTAACCCTAGCCCTAACCCTAACACAAACCCTAACCCTAAACGTAACCTTAACCCAAACCCTAACCCTAACCTTAACCCAAACCCAAACCCTAAACTTAACACAAACCCTAACCCTAATCCTAACTCTAACCCTAAACTTAACCCAAACGCTAACCCTAACCCTAACCCTAACCTAAACCCTAACCCTAACCCTAACCCTAACCCTAACCCAAACCCTAACCCTAACCCTAAGCCTAACCCTAATGCTAACCCTAAACCTAACCCTAACCCTAACCCTAATACTAACCCTTGTCCTAACCCTAACCCTAACCCAAATCCTAACACTAACCATAACCCAAACCCTAACCCTAAATCAAACCCTAAACCTAACCCTAAACCTAACCCGAACCCAAACCCTAACCCTAACTCTAACCCTAACAGAGACACTAATCCTAAACCTAACCCAAACCCTAATGCTAACCCTAAACCTAATTCCAACTCAAAACCTAACCCTAACACTAAACCTAACCCAAAACATACCCCAAACCGAAACCCCAACCCTAAACCTAACCGTAACCCTAAAACCTAACCCTAACACTTACCCTAACCATAACCCAAACCTAAAACCAAACCCTAACCCTAATCCTAACCCTAACCCTAACCCTAATCCTAGTCCTAACCCTAACCCTAACCCTAACCCTAAACCGAACCTTAACCCTTACCCAAACCCAAACTCTAAACCTAACTCTAATCGGAACCCTAACACTAACCCTAATCCTAACCCTAACCCTAAACATAACCCTAATCCTAGTCCTAACCCTAACCCTAACCCTAACCCTAAACCTAACCTTAACCCTTACCCAAACCCAAACTCTAAACCTAACTCTAATCGGAACCCTAACCCTAACCCTAATCCTAACCCTAACCCTAACCATAACCCTAATCCAACACCTCACCCTAACCCTAACTCTAACCCAAACACTAACCTAACCCTAACTCTAAACCAAACCCAAACCCTAACCCTAACCCTAACTCTAACCCAAACCCTAACCTAAACCTAAACCTAACCCTAACTCAAACCCTAACTCTAACACTAACTCAAACCCTAACTCTAACACTAACCCAAACCATAAACCAAATAATAACCCTAATCCTAACCCTAACGCTAACCCTCATCCTTATCCTACCCTAACCCTAACCCTAACCTTAACACTAACCCTAATTCTAATCCTAACACTAACCCTAACCCTAACCCTAACCCTAACCATAACTCAAACCCAAACCCTAATCTTAACACAAACCCTAACCCTAATCCTAACCCTAACCGTAACCCTAAACCTAACCCTAACCCTAACCCTAACCCTAACCCTAACCCAAACCCTAACCCTAACCCTAACTGAAACACGTATCCTAAACCTAACCCTAACCCTAATGCTTACCCTAAACCTAATTCAAACTCAAACCCTAACGCTAACCCTAACCCTAACCCTAACCCTAACCCTAACAGAGACACTAATCCTAAACCTAACCCAAACCCTAATGCTAACCCTAAACCTAATTCCAACTCAAAACCTAACCCTAACACTAAACCTAACCCAAAACATAACCCAAACCAAAACCCTAACCCTAAACATAACCCTAACCCTAAACCCTAACCCTAACACTTACCCTAACCATAACCCAAACCTAAAACCAAACCCTAACCCTAATCCTAACCCTAACCCTAACCCTAATCCTAGTCCTAACCCTAATCCTAACCCTAACCCTAAACCGAACCTTAACCCTTACCCAAACCCAAACTCTAAACCTAACTCTAATCGAAACCCTAACACTAACCCTAATCCTAACCCTAACCCTAAACATAACCCTAATCCTAGTCCTAACCCTAACCCTAACCCTAACCCTAAACCTAACCTTAACCCTTACCCAAACCCAAACTCTAAACCTAACTCTAATCGGAACCCTAACCCTAACCCTAATCCTAACCCTAACCCTAACCATAACCCTAATCCAACACCTCACCCTAACCCTAACTCTAACCCAAACCCTAACCTAACCCTAACTCTAAACCAAACCCAAACCCTAACCCTAACCCTAACTCTAACCCAAACCCTAACCTAACCCTAAACCTAACCCTAACTCAAACCCTAACTCTAATACTAACCCAAACCCTAACCCTAACCCTAACCCTAACTCAAACCCTAACCCTAACCTTAACCCGAAACCAAACCCTAATCCTAACGCTAACCCTAACAATAACCCTAACCGAAAACCTAAACCCTAACCCTACTCCTAACCCTAACCCTAACCCTTACCCTTATCCAAACCCAAACCCTAAAACTAACCCTAATCCAAACCCTAACCCTAACCCTAATCCTAACCGTAACCCTAACACTAACCCAACCCCTAACCCTCACAAGAACTCTAACCCAAATCTGACTCTAACCCTAACCCTAACCCAAATCCTAACCCGAACCCTAACCCTAACCCTAACTCAAACCCTAACCCTAACCCAAACCCTAACCCAAACCCAAACCCTAACCCTAACGCTAACCCTAACCATAACCCTAACCCTAACCCTAATGCTAAACCTAACCATAACCCTAACCCTAACCCTAAACCTAAACAAAACTAAACCCTAAAACAAACCCTAATCCTAACACTAACACTAACACTAACCCTAACCGAAAATCTAAACCCTAACCCTACTCGTAACCCTAACCCTAACCCTAACCATAACCGAAACCTAAACCCAAACCCTAACCCTAATCCTAACCCTAACCCTAACCCTAATCCTAGTCCTAACCCTAACCCTAACCCTAACCCTAACCCTAACCCTAACCTGAACCCTTACCCAAACCCAAACTCTAAACCTAATTCTAATCGGAACCATAACCCTAACCCTAATCCTAACCCTAACCTAACCATAACCCTAATCCAACACCTCACCCTAACCCTAACTCTAACCCAAACCCTAACCTAACCCTAACTCTAAACCAAACCTAAACCGTAACCCTAACCCTAAATCTAACCCAAACCCTAACCTAACCCTAAACCTAACCCTAACACAAACCCTAACTCTAACCCTAACCCAAATCCTAACACTAACCCTAACCCAAACCCTAACCCTAAATCAAACCCTAACCCTAACCCTAACCCTAACCAAACCCAAACCCTAACCCTAACCCTAACCCTAACAGAGACACTAATCCTAAACCTAACCCAAACCCTAATGCTAACCCTAAACCTAATTCCTACTCAAAACCTAACCCTAACACTAAACCTAACCCAAAACATAACCCAAACCGAAACCCTAACCCTAAACCTAACCCTAACCCAAACCCTAATCCTAACACTAACCCTAACACTAACCCTAACCAAAAACCTAAACCCTAACGCTACTCCTAACCCTAACCCTAACCCTAACCCTAATTCTAACCCTAACCCTAACCCTAACCCAAAACCTAACCCTAACCCTAACCCTAACCCTAATCCCAACCCTAAACCTAACCATAACCCTAATCCAACACCTCACCCTAAACCTAACTCTAACCCAAACCCTAACCTAACCCTAAACCTAACCCTAACTCAAACCCTAACTCTCACACTAAACCAAACCCTAACCCTAACCATAATCCAAACCATAACCCAAATAATAACCCTAATCCTAACCCTAACCCTAACCCTCATCCTTATCCTAATCCTAACCCTAACCCTTACCCTAACCCTAACCCTAACCCTAACCCTAATTCTAACCGTAACCATAACCCTAATCCAACACCTCACCCTAACCCTAACTCTAACACAAACCCTAACCTAAAACTAACTCTAAACCAAACCCAAACCCTAACCCTAACCCTAATTCTAACCCAAACCCTAACCTAACAGTAAACCTAACCCTAACTCAAAACCTAACTCTAACACTAACCCAAACCCTAACCCTAACGCAAACCTAAACCATAACCGAAATACTAACCCTAATCCTAACCCTAACCCTAACCCTCATCCTTATCCTAACCCGAAACCTAACCCTTACCCTTACCCAAACCCAAACCCTAAAACTAACCCTAATCCGAACCCTAACCATAACCCTAATCCTAACCGTAACCCTAACCCTAACCCAAACCCTAACCCTCAACCTAACTCTAACCCAAACCCGAAACCTAACCCTAACCCTAACCCAAATCCTAACCCTAACCCTAACCCTAACCCTAACCAAAACCCTAACCCTAATCCAAACCCTAACCCAAAACCAAACCCTACCCTAACCCTAAACTTAACCCAAACCCTAACCATAACCCTAACCCTAAACCTGACCCTAACCCTAACCCCATCCATAAACCTAACCCAAAACTAAACCCTAAACTTTACGCTAATCGTAACTCAAACCCTAACCCTAAACCAAATCCAAACCCTAAACATTACACTAACCCTAGCCCTAACACTAACCCAAATTCAAACCTAAGCCTAACCCTAACCCAAACCCGAACCCTAACCATAACCCTAACCCAAACCCTAACCTTAACCCTAAACCAAACTCTAAAACTAACACTAACCCTAACCCTAACCGAAAACCTAAACCCTAACCCTACTCCTAACCCTAACCCTAACCCTTACCCTTACCCAAACGCAAACCCTAAAACTAACCCTAATCCAAACCCTAACCCTAACCCTAATCCTAGTCCTAACCCTAACCGTAACCCTAACCCTAACCCTAAACCAAACCCTAACCCTAATCCTAATCCTAACCCAAACCCTAACCCTAACCCTAACCCTAATCCTAACCCAAAACCTAACCCTAACCCTAACCCTAACCCTAACCCTAACCCTAACCCTAACCCAAACCCTAACCCTAACCCTAACTGAAACACTTATCCTAAACCTAACCCTAACCCTAATGCTAACCCTAAACCTAATTCAAACTCAAACCCTAACCCTAACCCTAACCCTAACCCTAATCCTAACCCTAACCCTAACCCTAATCCTAGTCCTAACCCTAACCCTAACCCTATCCCTAACCCTAACCTTAACCCTTACCCAAACCCAAACTCTAAACCTAACTCTAATCGGAAACCTAACCCTAACCCTAATGCTAACCCTAACCCTAACCATAACGCTAATCCAACACCTCACCCTAACCCTAACTCTTACTCAAACCCTAACCTAACCCTAACACTAAACCAAACCCACACCCTAACCCTAACCCTAACTCTAACCCAAACCCTAACCTAACCCTAAACCTAACCCTAACTCTAACACTAACCCAAACCCTAACCCTAACACTAACCCAAACCATAACCCAAATAATAACCCTAATCCTAACCCTAACCCTAACCCTCATCTTATTCTAACCCTAACCCTAACCCTAAACCTAACCCCAACCCTAATTCTAACCCAAACCCTAACACTAACCCTAACCCTAAACCTAACCATAACCCTAACCCTAATCATAAACCTCACCCAAAACTAAACCCTAAACTTTACGCTAATCGTAACTCAAACCCTAACCCTAACCCAAATCCAAACCCTAAATTTGACACTAACCCTAGCCCTAACACTAACCAAATTCAAACCTAAGCCTAACCCTAACCCAAACACTAACCCTAATCCTAACCCTAACCCTAACCATAACCCTAACCCAAACCCGAACCCTAACCATAAACCTAAACCAAACCCTAACCCTAACCCTAAACCTAACCCAAACACTAACCTTAACCCTAAACCAAACCCTAATCCTAACACTAACACTAACCCTAACCGAAAACCTAAACCCTAACCCTACTCCTAAACCTAGCCCTAACCCTTACCCTTACCCAAACGCAAACCCTAAAACTAACCCTAATCCAAACCCTAACCCTAACCCTAATCCTAACCGTAACCCTAATCCTAACCCAACCCCTAACCCTCATCATAACTCTAACCCAAACCCGAACACTAACCGTAACCCTAACCCAAATCCTAACCCTAAACCTAACCCTAACGCTAAACCTAACCCAAACCTTAACCTTAACCCAAACCCTAACCCAAGCCCAAATCCTAACCCTAACTCTAAAGCTAACCCTAACCATAACCCTAACCCTAACCCTAACGCTAAACCTAACCATAACCCTAACCCTAACCCTAAACCTAACCAAACCTAAACCCTAACCCTACTCCTAACCCTAACCCTAACCCTAACCCTAACTCTAATGCTAACCCTAAACCTAATTCAAACTCAAACCCTAACCCTAACCCTAACCCTAACCCTAACCCTAACCCTAACCCTAATCCTAACACTTACCCTAACACTAACCCTAACCAAAAACCTAAACCCTAACCCTACTCCTAACCCTAACCCTAACCCTAACCCAAACCCAAAGCCCAATCTTAATACAAAACCTAACCCTAAATCTAACCCTAACCCTAACCCAAACCCTAACCCTAACCCTAACCCTAACCCTAACCCAAACCCTAACCCTAACCCTAACCCTAACCCTAACCCAAACCCTAAACCTAACCCTAATCCTAACCCTAGTGCTAACCCTAAACCTAATTCAAACTCAAACCCTAACGATATTCCTAACCCGAACCCAAACCCTAACCCTAACCCTAAACCTAACCCAAAACATAACCCAAACCGAAA
>CM069526.1:131140000-131145000 GCA_035773235.1 Eospalax fontanierii
ACCCTAACCCTAACCCTAAACCTAACCTGAACCCTTACCCAAACCCAAACTCTAAACCTAACTCTAATCGGAACCATAACCCTAACCCTAATCCTAACCCTAACCTAACCATAACCCTAATCCAACTCCTCACCCTAACCCTAACTCTAACCCAAACCCTAACCTAACCCTAACTCTAAACCAAACCTAAACCGTAACCCTAACCCTAAATCTAACCCAAACCCTAACCTAACCCTAAACCTAACCCTACCTCACACCCTAACTCTAACACTCACCCAAACCCTCACCCTCACACTAACCCAAAACATAACCCAAATAATAACCCTAATCCTAACCCTAACCCTAACCCTAAACCTAACCATAACCCTAACCCTAACCATAAACCTAACCCAAACCTAAACCCTAAACTTTACCCTAATCGTAACTCAAACCCTAACCCTAACCCAAAACCAAAGCCTAAGCTTTACACTAACCCTACGCCGAACACTGAGCCAAATTCAAACCTAAGCCTAACCCTAACCCAAACCCTAACCCTAATCCTAACCCTAACCCTAACCCTTACCCTTATCCAAACCCAAACCCTAAAACTAACCCTAATCCAAACCCTAACCCTAACCCTAATCCTAACCGTAACCCTAACCTGAACCCAAACCCTAACCCTCACCATAACTCTAACCCAAATCCGACTCTAACCCTAACCCTAACCCAAATCGTAACCCAAACCCGAACCCTAACCCTAACCCAAACCCTAACCCTAACCCTAACCCAAAACCTAACCCTAACCCAAAAACTAACCCTAAACCTAACCCTAAGCCAAACCCTAACCCTAACCCTTATCCTAACCCATACCCAAACCCTAACCCTAACCCTAACCCTAACCCTAACCCAAACCCTAACCCAAACCCTAACCCTAACCCTAAGCCAAAACCTAAACCTAACCCTAAACCTAACCCTAACCCTAACCCAAAAACTAACCCTAAACCTAACCCTAAGCCAAACCCTAACCCTAACCCTTATCCTAACCCATACCCAAACCCTAACACTAACCCTAACCCTAATCCAAACCCTAACCATAATCCTAATCCTAACCGTAACCCTAACCCTAACCCAACCCCTAACCCTCACCCTAACTCTAACCCAATCCCGAACCCGAACCCTAACCCTAACCCAAATCCTAACCCTAACCCTAAACCTAACCCAAACCCTAACCCTAATCCAAACCCTAACCCAAAACCAAACCCTAACCCTAACCCTAACCCTAACCCTAAACCTAACCATAACCCTAACCCGAACCATAAACCTAACCCAAACCTAAACCCTAAACTTTACCCTAATCGTAACTCAAACCCTAACCCTAACCCAAATCCAAAACCTAAACTTTACACTAACCCTAGCCCTAACACTAACCCAATTCAAACCTAAGCCTAACCCTAACACAAACCCTAACCCTAATCCTAACCCTAACCCTAACCCTAACCCTAACCCAAACCTGAACCCTAACCATAGCCCTAACCCAAACCCTAACAATAACCCTAAACCTAACTCAAACCCTAACCCTAATCTTAACCCGAAACCAAATCCTAATCCTAACGCTCACCCTAAAAATAACCCTAACCAAAAACCTAAACCCTAACCCTACTCCTAACCCTAACCCTAACCCTTACCCTTATCCAAACCCAAACCCTAAAACTAACCCTAATCCAAACCCTAACCCTAACCCTAATCCTAACCGTAACCCTAACCCTAACCCAACCCCTAACCCTCACCATAACTCTAACCCAAATCTGACTCTAACCCTAACCCTAACCCAAATCCTAACCCGAACCCTAACCCTAACCCTAACTCAAACCCTAACCCTAAGCCAAACCCAAACCATAACCCTAACCCTAACGCTAACCCTAACCATAACCCTAACCCTAACCCTAATGCTAAACCTAACCATAACCCTAACCCTAACCCTAAACCTAAACAAACCTAAACCCTAAAACAAACCCTAATCCTAACACTAACACTAACACTAACCCTAACCGAAAACCTAAACCCTAACCCTACTCGTAACCCTAACCCTAACCCTAACCATAACCGAAACCTAAACCCAAACCCTAACCCTAATCCTAACCCTAACCCTAACCCTAATCCTAGTCCTAACCCTAACCCTAACCCTAACCCTAACCCTAACCTGAACCCTTACCCAAACCCAAACTCTAAACCTAACTCTAATCGGAACCATAACCCTAACCCTAATCCTAACCCTAACCTAACCATAACCCTAATCCAACACCTCACCCTAACCCTAACTCTAACCCAAACCCAAACCCTAATCTTAACACAAACCCTAACCCTAATCCTTACCCTTACCCTAACCCTAACCCAAACGCTAACCCTAACCCTAATCCTAACCCAAACCCTAATCCTAACCCTAAACCTAACCCTAACACAAAACCTAACCCTAATAATAACCCTGACCCTAACCCTAACCCTAGTCCTAACCCTAACCCTAACCCTAACCCTAACCCTAACCTGAACCCTTACCCAAACCCAAACTCTAAACCTAACTCTAATCGGAACCATAACCCTAACCCTAATCCTAACCCTAACCCTAACCATAACCCTAACCAACACCTCACCCTAACCCTAACTCTAACCCAAACCCTAACCTAACCCTAAATCTAACCCTAACTCAAACCCTAACTCTAACACTAACCGAAACCCTAACCCTAACCTTAATCCAAACCATAACCCAAATAATAACCGTAATCCTAACCCTAACCCTAACCCTCATCCTCATCCTAACCCTAACCCTAAACCTAAACCTAACCCTAATTCTAACCATAAACCTAACCTTAACCCAAAACCTAACCCTAACCCTAACCCTAACTCTAATCTTAACATTAACCCTAAGCCTAACCCTCACCCAGATTCAAACCTCTCCCTAACCCTAACCCTAACCCTAACCCTAACCCAAACCCTAACCCTAACCCTAATCCTAACCCTAATGCTAACCTTAACCTAACTCAAACTCAAACCCTAACCCTAAGCCTAACCCTAACCCAAACCCTAACCGTAACCCTAACCCTAACCCTAACTAAAACCCTAACACTAACCCAACCCGAACGCAAACCCTAACCTTAACCCGAAACTTAACCGAAAACCTAAACCTAATTGTAATCCTAAACCAAAACCTAACCCTAACCCTAACCCTAACCCTAACCCTAACCCAAATCCTAACCCTAACCCTAACCCAAAACCTAAACCTAACCCTAAACCTAACCCTAACCCTAACCCAAAAACTAACCCTAAACCTAACCCTAAGCCAAACCCTAACCCTAACCCTTATCCTAACCCATACCCAAACCCTAACCCTAACCCTAACCCTAATCCAAACCCTAACCGTAATCCTAATCCTAACCGTAACCCTAACCCTAACCCAACCCCTAACCCTCACCCTAACTCTAACCCAAACCCGAACCCTAACCCTAACCCTAACCCAAATCCTAACCCTAACCCTAACCCTAACCCAAACCCTAACCCTAAACCAAAACCTAACCCAAAACCAAACCCTAACCCTAACCCTAAACTTAACCCAAACCCTAACCCTAACCCTAACCCTAAACCTAACCATAACCCTAACCCTAACCATAAACCTAATCCAAACCTAAACCCTAAACTTTACCCTAATCGTAACTCAAACCCTAACCCTAACCCAAATCCAAACGCTAAACTTTACACTAACCCTAGCCCTAACACTAACCCAAATTCAAACCTAAGCCTAACCCTAACCCAAACCCTAACCCTAATCCTAACCCTAACCCTAACCCTAACCCTAACCCACACCCGAACCCAAACCGTAACCCTAACCCAAACGCTAACCCTAACCCTAACCCTAACCCAAACCCTAACCCTAACCTTAACCCGAAACCAATCCCTAATCCTAACCCTAACCCTAACAATAACCCTAACCGAAAACCTAAACCCTAACCCTACTCCTAACCGTAACCCTAACCCTTACCCTTATCCAATCCCAAACCCTAAAACTAACCCTAATCCAAATCCTAACCCTAACCCTAATCCTAACCGTAACCCTAACCCGAACCCAATCCCTAACCCTCACCATAACTCTAACCCAAATCCGACTTTAAACCTAACCCTAACCCAAACCCTAACCCTAACCCTAATCCTAACCCTAATGCTAACCCTAAACCTAACTCAAACTCAAACCGTAACCCTAAGCCTAACCCTAACACAAACCCTAACTGTAACCCTAACCCTAACCCTAACTAAAACCCTAACACTAACCCAACCCGAACGCAAACCCTAACCCTAACCCGAAACTTAACCGAAAACCTAAACCTAACTGTAATCCTAAACCAAAACCTAACATTAACCCTAACCCTAACCCTAACCCTAACCCAAACCCTAACCCTAACCCTAACCCAAAACCTAAACCTAACCCTAAACCTAACCCTAACCCTAACCCAAAAACTAACCCTAAACCTAACCCTAATCCAAACCCTAACCCTAACCCTTATCCTAACCCATACCCAAACCCTAACCCTAACCCTAACCCTAATCCAAACCCTAACCGTAATCCTAATCCTAACCCTAACCCTAACCCTAACCCAACCCCTAACCCTCACCCTAACTCTAACCCAAACCCGAACCCTAACCCTAACCCTAACCCAAATCCTAACCCTTACCCTAACCCTAACCCAAACCCTAACCCTAATCCAAACCCTAACCCAAAACCAAACCCTAACCCTAACCCTAAACTTAACCCAAACCCTAACCCTAACCCTAACCCTAAACCTAACCATAACCCTAACCCTAACCATAAACCTAATCCAAACCTAAACCCTAAACTTTACCCTAATCGTAACTCAAACCCTAACCCTAACCCAAATCCAAACCCTAAACTTTACACTAACCCTAGCCCTAACACTAACCTAAATTCAAACCTAAGCCTACCCCTAACCCAAACCCTAACTCTAATCCTAACCCTA
>CM069526.1:131147500-131150000 GCA_035773235.1 Eospalax fontanierii
CCCAAACTCTAAACCTAACTCTAATCGGAACCCTAACACTAACCCTAATCCTAACGCTAACCCTAAACATAACCCTAATCCTAGTCCTAATGCTAACCCTAACCATAACCCTAAACCTAACCTTAACCCTTACCCAAACCCCAACTCTAAACCTAACTCTAATCGGAACCCTAACCCTAACCCTAATCCTAATCCTAACCCTAACCATAACCCTAATCCAACACCTAACCCTAACCCTAACTCTAACCCAAACCCTAACCTAACCCTAACTCTAAACGAAACCCAAACCCTAACCCTAACCCTAACTCTAACCCAAACCCTAACCTAACCCTAAACCTAACCCTAACTCAAACCCTAACTCTAACACTAACCCAAACCCTAACCCTAACCATAACGCAAACCATAAACCAAATAATAACCCTAATCCTAACCCTAACGCTAACCCTCATCCTTATCCTAACCCTAACCCTAACCCTAACCTTAACACTAACCCTAATTCTAATACTAACCCTAACCCTAACCCTAACCCTTACACTAACCCTAACCATAACTCAAACCCAAACCCTAATCTTAACACAAACCCTAACCCTAATCCTAACCCTAACCGTAACCCTAACCCTAACCCAAAGCCAAATCCTGACCCAAATCCTAATCCTAACCCAAACCCTAACCCTAATCCTAACCCTAATCCTAACCAAAAAACTAACCCTAACTCGAACCCTAAGCCAAACCCTAACCCTAACCCTAACCCTAACCCTAACCCTAACCCTAACCCAAACCCTAACCCTAACCCTAACTGAAACACTTATCCTAAACCTAACCCTAACCCTAATGCTAACCCAAAACCTAATTCAAACTCAAACCCTAACCCTAACCCTAACCCTAACACTAACCCTAACCATAATCCTAACCCTAACCCTAACCTTAATCCTAGTCCTAACCCTAACCGTAACCCTAACCCTAACCTTATCCCTTACCCAAACCCAAACTCTAAACCTAACTCTAATCGGAACCCTAACCCTAACCCTAATGCTAACCCTAACCCTAACCATAACGCTAATCCAAAACCTCACCCTAACCCTAACTCTTACCCAAACCCTAACCTAACCCTAACACTAAACCAAACCCAAACCCTAACCCTAACCCTAACTCTAACCCAAACCCTAACCTAACCCTAAACCTAACCCTAACTCTAACACTAACCTAAACCCTAACCCTAACACTAACCCAAACCATAACCCAAATAATAACACTAATCCTAACCTAACCCTAACCCTCATCCTTATTCTAACCCTAACCCTAACCCTAAACCTAACCCCAACCCTAATTCTAACCCTAACGTTAACCCTAACCCTAACCCTAACCCTAACACAAACCCAAACCCTAATCTTAACACAAACCCTAACGCTAATCTTAACCCTAACCCTAGCCCTAAACGAAACCCTAACCCTAACCCTAACCGTAACCCTAACCCAAACCCTAACCCTAACCCTAATCCTAACCCTAATTCTAAACCAAAACTTAACCCTAACACTAACCCTAGTCCTAACCCTAACCCTAACCCAAACCCTAACACTAACCCTAAACTTAACCCTAGTCCTAACCCTAACCCTAACCCTAACCCTAACCCTAACCCTAACCCAAACCCGAACCCTAACCCAGAGCCTGACTGAAACCCTAATCCTACACCTAACCCTAACACTAATACTAACCCTACACCTAATCCAAACTCAAACCTTAACCCTATTCCTAACCCAAACCCAAACCCTAATCCGAACCCTAAACCTAACCCTAACCCTAACCCTAACCCTAACCCTAACCCTAACCCTATTCCTAACCCTAACCCTAACCAAAACCCTAACCCTAATCCAAACCCTAACCCAAAACCAAACCCTGACCCTAACCCTAAACTTAACCCAAACCCTAACCCTAACCCTAACCCTAAACCTAACCATAACCCTAACCCTAACCATTAACCTCACCCAAAACTAAACCCTAAACTTTACGCTAATCGTAACTCAAACCCTAACCCTAACCCAAATTTAAACCCTAAACTTTACACTAACCCTAGCCCTAACACTAACCAAATTCAAACCTAAGCCTAACCCTAACCCTAACCCTAATTCTAACCCTAACCCTAACCCTAACCCAAAACCTAACCCTAACCCTAACCCTAACCCTAATCCCAACCCTAACCCTAACCATAACCCTAATCCAACACCTCACCCTAAACCTAACTCTAACCCAAACCCTAACCTAACCCTAAACCTAACCCTAACTCAAACCCTAACTCTAACACTAAACCAAACCCTAACCCTAACCTTAATCCAAACCATAACCCAAATAATAACCCTAATCCTAACCCTAACCCTAACCCTCATCCTTATCCTAACCCTAACCCTAACCCTAACCCTAACCCTAACCCTAACCCTAACCCTAATTCTAACCCTAACCATAACCCTAATCCAACACCTCACCCTAACCCTAACACTAACACAAA
>CM069526.1:131157500-131172500 GCA_035773235.1 Eospalax fontanierii
ACCCAAACACTAACCTTAACCCTAAACCAAACCCTAATCCTAACACTAACACTAACCCTAACCGAAAACCTAAACCCTAACCCTACTCCTAAACCTAGCCCTAACCCTTACCCTTACCCAAACGCAAACCCTAAAACTAACCCTAATCCAAACCCTAACCCTAACCCTAATCCTAACCGTAACCCTAATCCTAACCCAACCCCTAACCCTCATCATAACTCTAACCCAAACCCGAACACTAACCGTAACCCTAACCCAAATCCTAACCCTAAACCTAACCTAACCCTAACCCTAACCCAAACCCAAAGCCCAATCTTAATACAAAACCTAACCCTAAATCTAACCCTAACCCTAACCCAAATCCAAACCCTAAATTTGACACTAACCCTAGCCCTAACACTAACCAAATTCAAAACTAAGCCTAACCCTAACCCTAACCCAAACCCAAATCCTAACCCTAACTCTAAAGCTAACCCTAACCATAACCCTAACCCTAACCCTAACGCTAAACCTAACCATAACCCTAACCCTAAGCCTAAACCTAACCAAACCTAAACCCTAACCCTACTCCTAACCCTAACCCTAACCCTAACCCTAACCCTAATGCTAACCCTAAACCTAATTCAAACTCAAACCCTAACCCTAACCCTAACCCTAACCCTAACCCTAACCCTAACCCTAATCCTAACACTAACCCTAACACTAACCCTAACCAAAACCTAAACCCTAACCCTACTCCTAACCCTAACCCTAACCCTAACCCAAACCCAAAGCCCAATCTTAATACAAAACCTAACCCTAAATCTAACCCTAACCCTAACCCAAACCCTAACCCTAACCCTAACCCTAACCCTAACCCAAACCCTAACCCTAACCCTAACCCTAACCCTAACCCAAACCCTAAACCTAACCCTAATCCTAACCCTAATGCTAACCCTAAACCTAATTCAAACTCAAACCCTAACGATATTCCTAACCCGAACCCAAACCCTAACCCTAACCCTAAACCTAACCCAAAACATAACCCAAACCGAACCCCTAACCCTAAATCTAATCCCAACCCTAAACCCTAACCCTAACACTAACCCTAACGATCAACGAAACCTAAACACAAACCCTAACGCTAATCCTAACCCTGACCCTAACCCTAACCCTAGTCCTAACCCTAATCCTAAACCTAACCCTAACCCTAACCTGAACCCTTACCCAAACCCAAACTCTAAACCTAACTCTAATCGGAACCATAACCCTAACCCTAATCCTAACCCTAACCCTAACCATAACACTAATCCAACACCTCACCCTAACCCTAACTCTAACCCAAACCCTAACCCTACCTTAATCCAAACCATAACCCAATTAATAACCCTAATCCTAACCCTAACCCTAACCCTCATCCTTATCCTAAACCTAACCGTAAACCTAACCCTAACCCTAATTCTAACCCTAACCCTAACCCTAACACAAAACTAACCCTAACCCTAACCCTAACTCTAATCTTAACACTAACCCTAAGCCTAACACTCACCCAGATTCAAACCTCTCCCTAACGCAAACCCTAACCCTAACCCTAACCCAAACCCTAACCCTAACCCTAATCCTAACCCTAATGCTAACCCTAAACCTAACTCAAACTCAAACCCTAACCCTAAGCCTAACCCTAACCCAAACCCTAACCGTAACCCTAACCCTAACCCTAACTAAAACCCTAACACGAACCCAACCCGAACGCAAACCCTAACCCTAACCCGAAACTTAACCGAAAACCTAAACCTAATTGTAATCCTAAACCAAAACCTAACCCTAAGCCTAACCCTAACCCTAACCCAAACCCTAACCCTAACCCAAATCCTAACCCTAACCCTAACCCAAAACCTAAACCTAACCCTAAACCTAAACCTAACCCTAACAAAAAAACTAACCCTAAACCTAACGATAAGCCAAACCCTATCCCTAACCCTTATCCTAACCCATACCCAAACCCTAACCCTAACCCTAACCCTAATCCAAACCCTAACCGTAATCCTAATCCTAAACGTAACCCTAACCCTAACCCAACCCCTAACCCTCACCCTAACTCTAACCCAAACCCGAACCCTAACCCTAACCCTAACCCAAATCCTAACCCTAACCCTAACCCTAAACCAAACCCTAACCCTAATCCAAACCCTAACCCAAAACCAAACCCTAACCCTAACCCTAAACTTAACCCAAACCCTAACCCTAACCCTAACACTAAACCTAACCCTAACCCTAAGCCTAAACCTAACCATAACCCTAACCCTAACCGTAAACCTAACCCAAACCTAAATCCTAAACTTTACCCTAATCGTAACTCAAACCCTAACCCTAACCCAAATCCAAACCCTAAACTTTACACTAACCCTAGACCTAACTTAACCCAAATTCAAACCTAAGCCTAACCCTAACCCAAACCCTAACCCTAATCCTAACCCTAACCCTAACCCTTACCCTTATCCAAACCCAAACCCTAAAACTAACCCTAATGCAAACCCTAACCCTAACCCTAATCCTAACCGTAACCCTAACCCGAACCCAACCCCTAACCCTCACCATAACTCTAACCCAAATCCGACTCTAACCCTAACCCTAACCCAAATCGTAACCCGAACCCGAACCCTAACCCTAACCCAAACCCTAACCCTAACCCTAACCCAAAACCTAACCCTAACCCAAAAAGTAACCCTAAACCTAACCCTAAGCCAAACCCTAACCCTAACCCTTATCCTAACCCATACCCAAACCCTAACCCTAACCCTAACCCTAACCCTAACCCAAACCCTAACCCAAACCCTAACCCTAACCCTAAGCCAAAACCTAAACCTAACCCTAAACCTAACCCTAACCCTAATCCAAAAACTAACCCTAAACCTAACCCTAAGCCAAACCCTAACCCTAACCCTTATCCTAACCCATACCCAAACCCTAACCCTAACCCTAACCCTAATCCAAACCCTAACCGTAATCCTAATCCTAACCGTAACCCTAACCCTAACCCAACCCCTAACCCTCACCCTAACTCTAACCCAATCCTGAACCCTAACCCTAACCCTAACCCAAATCCTAACCCTAACCCTAAACCTAACCCAAACCCTAACCCTAATCCAAACCCTAACCCAAAACCAAACCCTAACCCTAACCCTAAACCTAACCATAACCCTAACCCTAACCATAAACCTAACCCAAACCTAAACCCTAAACTTTACCCTAATCGTAACTCAAACCCTAACCCTAACCCAAATCCAAACCCTAAACTTTACACTAACCCTAGCCCTAACACTAACCCAAATTCAAACCTAAGCCTAACCCTAACACAAACCTTAACCCTAATCCTAACCCTAACACTAACCCTAACCCTAACCCAAACCTGAACCCTAACCATAGCCCTAACCCAAACCCTAACCCTAACCCTAACCCTAACTCAAACCCTAACCCTAACCTTAACCCGAAACCAAATCCTAATCCTAACGCTAACCCTAAAAATAACCCTAACCGAAAACCTAAACCCTAACCCTACTCCTAACCCTAACCCTAACCCTTACCCTTATCCAAACCCAAACCCTAAAACTAACCCTCATCCAAACCCTAACCCTAACCCTAATCCTAACCGTAACCCTAACCCTAACCCAACCCCTAACCCTCACCATAACTCTAACCCAAATCTGACTCTAACCCTAACCCTAACCCAAATCCTAACCCGAACCCTAACCCTAACCCTAACTCAAACCCTAACCCTAACCCAAACCCTAACCCAAACCCAAACCCTAACCCTAACCCTAACGCTAACCCTAACCATAACCCTAACCCTAAGCCTAATGCTAAACCTAACCATAACCCTAACCCTAACCCTAAACCTAAACAAACCTAAACCCTAAAACAAACCCTAATCCTAACACTAACACTAACACTAACCCTAACCGAAAACCTAAACCCTAACCCTACTCGTAACCCTAACGCTAACCCTAACCAAAACCGAAACCTAAACCCAAACCCTAACCCTAATCCTAACCCTAACCCTAACCCTAATCCTAGTCCTAACCCTAACCCAAACCCTAACCCTAACCCTAAAGCTAACCCTAGCCCTAACCCTAACACAAACCCTAACCCTAAACGTAACCTTAACCCAAACCCTAACCCTAACCTTAACCCAAACCCAAACCCTAAACTTAACACAAACCCTAACCCTAATCCTAACTCTAACCCTAACCTTAAACCAAACGCTAACCCTAACCCTAACCCTAACCTAAACCCTAACCCTAACCCTAACCCAAACCCTAACCCTAACCCTAAGCCTAACCCTAATGCTAACCCTAAACCTAACCCTAACCCTAACCCTAATACTAACCCTTGTCCTAACCCTAACCCTAACCCAAATCCTAACACTAACCATAACCCAAACCCTAACCCTAAATCAAACCCTAAACCTAACCCTAAACCTAACCCGAACCCAAACCCTAACCCTAACCCTAACCCTAACAGAGACACTAATCCTAAACCTAACCCAAACCCTAATGCTAACCCTAAACCTAATTCCAACTCAAAACCTAACCCTAACACTAAACCTAACCCAAAACATACCCCAAACCGAAACCCCAACCCTAAACCTAACCGTAACCCTAAAACCTAACCCTAACACTTACCCTAACCATAACCCAAACCTAAAACCAAACCCTAACCCTAATCCTAACCCTAACCCTAACCCTAATCCTAGTCCTAACCCTAACCCTAACCCTAACCCTAAACCGAACCTTAACCCTTACCCAAACCCAAACTCTAAACCTAACTCTAATCGGAACCCTAACACTAACCCTAATCCTAACCCTAACCCTAAACATAACCCTAATCCTAGTCCTAACCCTAACCCTAACCCTAACCCTAAACCTAACCTTAACCCTTACCCAAACCCAAACTCTAAACCTAACTCTAATCGGAACCCTAACCCTAACCCTAATCCTAACCCTAACCCTAACCATAACCCTAATCCAACACCTCACCCTAACCCTAACTCTAACCCAAACACTAACCTAACCCTAACTCTAAACCAAACCCAAACCCTAACCCTAACCCTAACTCTAACCCAAACCCTAACCTAAACCTAAACCTAACCCTAACTCAAACCCTAACTCTAACACTAACCCAAACCCTAACCCTAACCCTAACCCAAACCATAAACCAAATAATAACCCTAATCCTAACCCTAACGCTAACCCTCATCCTTATCCTACCCTAACCCTAACCCTAACCTTAACACTAACCCTAATTCTAATCCTAACCCTAACCCTAACCCTAACCATAACTCAAACCCAAACCCTAATCTTAACACAAACCCTAACCCTAATCCTAACCCTAACCGTAACCCTAAACCTAACCCTAACCCTAACCCTAACCCTAACCCTAACCCAAACCCTAACCCTAACCCTAACTGAAACACGTATCCTAAACCTAACCCTAACCCTAATGCTAACCCTAAACCTAATTCAAACTCAAACCCTAACGCTAACCCTAACCCTAACCCTAACCCTAACCCTAACAGAGACACTAATCCTAAACCTAACCCAAACCCTAATGCTAACCCTAAACCTAATTCCAACTCAAAACCTAACCCTAACACTAAACCTAACCCAAAACATAACCCAAACCAAAACCCTAACCCTAAACATAACCCTAACCCTAAACCCTAACCCTAACACTTACCCTAACCATAACCCAAACCTAAAACCAAACCCTAACCCTAATCCTAACCCTAACCCTAACCCTAATCCTAGTCCTAACCCTAATCCTAACCCTAACCCTAAACCGAACCTTAACCCTTACCCAAACCCAAACTCTAAACCTAACTCTAATCGAAACCCTAACACTAACCCTAATCCTAACCCTAACCCTAAACATAACCCTAATCCTAGTCCTAACCCTAACCCTAACCCTAACCCTAAACCTAACCTTAACCCTTACCCAAACCCAAACTCTAAACCTAACTCTAATCGGAACCCTCCCCCTAACCCTAATCCTAACCCTAACCCTAACCATAACCCTAATCCAACACCTCACCCTAACCCTAACTCTAACCCAAACCCTAACCTAACCCTAACTCTAAACCAAACCCAAACCCTAACCCTAACCCTAACTCTAACCCAAACCCTAACCTAACCCTAAACCTAACCCTAACTCAAACCCTAACTCTTATACTAACCCAAACCCTAACCCTAACCCTAACCCTAACTCAAACCCTAACCCTAACCTTAACCCGAAACCAAACCCTAATCCTAACGCTAACCCTAACAATAACCCCAACCTAAAACCTAAACCCTAACCCTACTCCTAACCCTAACCCTAACCCTTACCCTTATCCAAACCCAAACCCTAAAACTAACCCTAATCCAAACCCTAACCCTAACCCTAATCCTAACCGTAACCCTAACACTAACCCAACCCCTAACCCTCACAAGAACTCTAACCCAAATCTGACTCTAACCCTAACCCTAACCCAAATCCTAACCCGAACCCTAACCCTAACCCTAACTCAAACCCTAACCCTAACCCAAACCCTAACCCAAACCCAAACCCTAACCCTAACCCTAACGCTAACCCTAACCATAACCCTAACCCTAACCCTAATGCTAAACCTAACCATAACCCTAACCCTAACCCTAAACCTAAACAAAACTAAACCCTAAAACAAACCCTAATCCTAACACTAACACTAACACTAACCCTAACCGAAAATCTAAACCCTAACCCTACTCGTAACCCTAACCCTAACCCTAACCATAACCGAAACCTAAACCCAAACCCTAACCCTAATCCTAACCCTAACCCTAACCCTAATCCTAGTCCTAACCCTAACCCTAACCCTAACCCTAACCCTAACCCTAACCTGAACCCTTACCCAAACCCAAACTCTAAACCTAATTCTAATCGGAACCATAACCCTAACCCTAATCCTAACCCTAACCTAACCATAACCCTAATCCAACACCTCACCCTTACCCTAACTCTTACCCAAACCCTAACCTAACCCTAACTCTAAACCAAACCTAAACCGTAACCCTAACCCTTAATCTAACCCAAACCCTAACCTAACCCTAAACCTAACCCTAACACAAACCCTAACTCTAACCCTAACCCAAATCCTAACACTAACCCTAACCCAAACCCTAACCCTAAATCAAACCCTAACCCTAACCCTAACCCTAACCAAACCCAAACCCTAACCCTAACCCTAACCCTAACAGAGACACTAATCCTAAACCTAACCCAAACCCTAATGCTAACCCTAAACCTAATTCCTACTCAAAACCTAACCCTAACACTAAACCTAACCCAAAACATAACCCAAACCGAAACCCTAACCCTAAACCTAACCCTAACCCAAACCCTAATCCTAACACTAACCCTAACACTAACCCTAACCAAAAACCTAAACCCTAACGCTACTCCTAACCCTACCCCTAACCCTAACCCTAATTCTAACCCTAACCCTAACCCTAACCCAAAACCTAACCCTAACCCTAACCCTAACCCTAATCCCAACCCTAAACCTAACCATAACCCTAATCCAACACCTCACCCTAAACCTAACTCTAACCCAAACCCTAACCTAACCCTAAACCTAACCCTAACTCAAACCCTAACTCTCACACTAAACCAAACCCTAACCCTAACCATAATCCAAACCATAACCCAAATAATAACCCTAATCCTAACCCTAACCCTAACCCTCATCCTTATCCTAATCCTAACCCTAACCCTTACCCTAACCCTAACCCTAACCCTAACCCTAATTCTAACCCTAACCATAACCCTAATCCAACACCTCACCCTAACCCTAACTCTAACACAAACCCTAACCTAAAACTAACTCTAAACCAAACCCAAACCCTAACCCTAACCCTAATTCTAACCCAAACCCTAACCTAACAGTAAACCTAACCCTAACTCAAAACCTAACTCTAACACTAACCCAAACCCTAACCCTAACGCAAACCTAAACCATAACCGAAATACTAACCCTAATCCTAACCCTAACCCTAACCCTCATCCTTATCCTAACCCGAAACCTAACCCTTACCCTTACCCAAACCCAAACCCTAAAACTAACCCTAATCCGAACCCTAACCATAACCCTAATCCTAACCGTAACCCTAACCCTAACCCAAACCCTAACCCTCAACCTAACTCTAACCCAAACCCGAAACCTAACCCTAATCCTAACCCAAATCCTAACCCTAACCCTAACCCTAACCCTAACCAAAACCCTAACCCTAATCCAAACCCTAACCCAAAACCAAACCCTACCCTAACCCTAAACTTAACCCAAACCCTAACCATAACCCTAACCCTAAACCTGACCATAACCCTAACCCCATCCATAAACCTAACCCAAAACTAAACCCTAAACTTTACGCTAATCGTAACTCAAACCCTAACCCTAAACCAAATCCAAACCCTAAACTTTACACTAACCCTAGCCCTAACACTAACCCAAATTCAAACCTAAGCCTAACCCTAACCCAAACCCGAACCCTAACCATAACCCTAACCCAAACCCTAACCTTAACCCTAAACCAAACTCTAAAACTAACACTAACACTAACCCTAACCGAAAACCTAAACCCTAACCCTACTCCTAACCCTAACCCTAACCCTTACCCTTACCCAAACGCAAACCCTAAAACTAACCCTAATCCAAACCCTAACCCTAACCCTAATCCTAGTCCTAACCCTAACCGTAACCCTAACCCTAACCCTAAACCAAACCCTAACCCTAATCCTAATCCTAACCCAAACCCTAACCCTAACCCTAACCCTAATCCTAACCCAAAACCTAACCCTAACCCTAACCCTAACCCTAACCCTAACCCTAACCCTAACCCAAACCCTAACCCTAACCCTAACTGAAACACTTATCCTAAACCTAACCCTAACCCTAATGCTAACCCTAAACCTAATTCAAACTCAAACCCTAACCCTAACCCTAACCCCAACCCTAATCCTAACCCTAACCCTAACCCTAATCCTAGTCCTAACCCTAACCCTAACCCTATCCCTAACCCTAACCTTAACCCTTACCCAAACCCAAACTCTAAACCTAACTCTAATCGGAAACCTAACCCTAACCCTAATGCTAACCCTAACCCTAACCATAACGCTAATCCAACACCTCACCCTAACCCTAACTCTTACTCAAACCCTAACCTAACCCTAACACTAAACCAAACCCACACCCTAACCCTAACCCTAACTCTAACCCAAACCCTAACCTAACCCTAAACCTAACCCTAACTCTAACACTAACCCAAACCCTAACCCTAACACTAACCCAAACCATAACCCAAATAATAACCCTAATCCTAACCCTAACCCTAACCCTCATCTTATTCTAACCCTAACCCTAACCCTAAACCTAACCCCAACCCTAATTCTAACCCAAACCCTAACACTAACCCTAACCCTAAACCTAACCATAACCCTAACCCTAATCATAAACCTCACCCAAAACTAAACCCTAAACTTTACGCTAATCGTAACTCAAACCCTAACCCTAACCCAAATCCAAACCCTAAATTTGACACTAACCCTAGCCCTAACACTAACCAAATTCAAACCTAAGCCTAACCCTAACCCAAACACTAACCCTAATCCTAACCCTAACCCTAACCATAACCCTAACCCAAACCCGAACCCTAACCATAAACCTAAACCAAACCCTAACCCTAACCCTAAACCTAACCCAAACACTAACCTTAACCCTAAACCAAACCCTAATCCTAACACTAACACTAACCCTAACCGAAAACCTAAACCCTAACCCTACTCCTAAACCTAGCCCTAACCCTTACCCTTACCCAAACGCAAACCCTAAAACTAACCCTAATCCAAACCCTAACCCTAACCCTAATCCTAACCGTAACCCTAATCCTAACCCAACCCCTAACCCTCATCATAACTCTAACCCAAACCCGAACACTAACCGTAACCCTAACCCAAATCCTAACCCTAAACCTAACCCTAACGCTAAACCTAACCCAAACCTTAACCTTAACCCAAACCCTAACCCAAGCCCAAATCCTAACCCTAACTCTAAAGCTAACCCTAACCATAACCCTAACCCTAACCCTAACGCTAAACCTAACCATAACCCTAACCCTAACCCTAAACCTAACCAAACCTAAACCCTAACCCTACTCCTAACCCTAACCCTAACCCTAACCCTAACTCTAATGCTAACCCTAAACCTAATTCAAACTCAAACCCTAACCCTAACCCTAACCCTAACCCTAACCCTAATCCTAACACTTACCCTAACACTAACCCTAACCAAAAACCTAAACCCTAACCCTACTCCTAACCCTAACCCTAACCCTAACCCAAACCCAAAGCCCAATCTTAATACAAAACCTAACCCTAAATCTAACCCTAACCCTAACCCAAACCCTAACCCTAACCCTAACCCTAACCCTAACCCAAACCCTAACCCTAACCCTAACCCTAACCCTAACCCAAACCCTAAACCTAACCCTAATCCTAACCCTAATGCTAACCCTAAACCTAATTCAAACTCAAACCCTAACGATATTCCTAACCCGAACCCAAACCCTAACCCTAACCCTAAACCTAACCCAAAACATAACCCAAACCGAAACCCTAATCCTAAATCTAATCCTAACCCTAAACCCTAACCCTAACACTAACCCTAACGATAAACGAAACCTAAACCCAAACCCTAACGCTAATCCTAACCCTGACCCTAACCCTAACCCTAGTCCTACCCCTAATCCTAAACCTAACCCTAACCCTAACCTGAACCCTTACCCAAACCCAAACTCTAAACCTAACTCTAATCGGAACCATAACCCTAACCCTAATCCTAACCCTAACCCTAACCATAACCCTAATCCAACACCTCACCCTAACCCTAACTCTAACCCAAACCCTAACCCTACCTTAATCCAAACCATAACCCAAATAATAACCCTAATCCTAACCCTAACCCTAACCCTCATCCTTATCCTAAACCTAACCGTAAACCTAACCCTAACCCTAATTCTAACCCTAACCCTAACCCTAACCCCAAACTAACCCTAACCCTAACCCTAACTCTAATCTTAACACTAACCCTAAGCCTAACACTCACCCAGATTCAAACCTCTCCCTAACGCAAACCCTAACCCTAACCCTAACCCAAACCCTAACCCTAACCCTAATCCTAACCCTAATGCTAACCCTAAATCTAACTCAAACTCAAACCCTAACCCTAAGCCTAACCCTAACCCAAACCCTAACCGTAACCCTAACCCTTACCCTAACTAAAACCCTAACACGAACCCAACCCGAACGCAAACCCTAACCCTAACCCGAAACTTAACCGAAAACCTAAACCTAATTGTAATCGTAAACCAAAACCTAACCCTAAGCCTAACCCTAACCCTAACCCTAACCCTAACCCTAACCCTAACCCAAATCCTAACCCTAACCCTAACCCAAAACCTAAACCTAACCCTAAACCTAAACCTAACCCTAACAAAAAAACTAACCCTAAACCTAACGATAAGCCAAACCCTAACCCTAACCCTTATCCTAACCCATAACCAAACCCTAACCCTAACCCTAACCCTAATCCAAACCCTAACCGTAATCCTAATCCTAAACGTAACCCTAACCCTAACCCAACCCCTAACCCTCACCCTAACTCTAACCCAAACCCGAACCCTAACCCTAACCCTAACCCAAATCCTAACCCTAACCCTAACCCTAAACCAAACCCTAACCCTAATCCAAACCCTAACCCAAAACCAAACCCTAACCCTAACCCTAACCTAAACCAAAACCCTAACCCTAACTCTAACCCTATCCATAACCCTAACCCTAACCCTAAACCTAACCATAACCCTAACCCTAACCATAAACCTAACCCAAACCTAAACCCGAAACTTTACCCTAATCGTAACTCAAACCCTAACCCTAACCCAAATCCAAACCCTAAACTTTACACTAACCCTAGCCCTAACACTAACCCAAATTCAAACCTAAGCCTAACCCTAACCCAAACCCTAACCCTAATCCTAACCCTAACCCTAACCCTTACCCTTATCCAAACCCAAACCCTAAAACTAACCCTAATCCAAACCCTAACCCTAACCCTAATCCTAACCGTAATCCTAACCTGAACCCAACCCCTAACCCTCACCATAACTCTAACCCAAATCCGACTCTAACCCTAACCCTAACCCAAATCGTAACCCGAACCCGAACCCTAACCCTAACCCAAACCCTAACCCTAACCCTAACCCAAAACCTAACCCTAACCCAAAAACTAACCCTAAACCTAACCCTAAGCCAAACCCTAAGCCTAACCCTTATCCTAACCCATACCCAAACCCTAACCCTAACCCTAACCCTAACCCTAACCCAAACCCTAACCCAAACCCTAACCCTAACCCTAAGCCAAAACCTAAACCTAACCCTAAACCTAACCCTAACCCTAACCCAAAAACTAACCCTAAATCTAACCCTAAGCCAAACCCTAACCCTAACCCTTATCGTAACCCATACCCAAACCCTAACCCTAACCCTAACCCTAATCCAAACCCTAACCATAATCCTAATCCTAACCGTAACCCTAACCCTAACCCAACCCCTAACCCTCACCCTAACTCTAACCCAATCCCGAACGCTAACCCTAACCCTAACCCAAATCCTAACCCTAACCCTAAACCTAACCCAAACCCTAACCCTAATCCAAACCCTAACCCAAAACCAAACCCTAACCCTAACCCTAAACCTAACCATAACCCTAACCCTAACCATAAACCTAACACAAACCTAAACCCTAAACTTTACCCTAAACTTTACCCTAATCGTAACTCAAACCCTAACCCTAACCCAAATCCAAACCCTAAACTTTACACTAACCCTAGCCCTAACACTAACCCAAATTCAAACCTAAGCCTAACCCTAACACAAACCTTAACCCTAATCCTAACCCTAACACTAACCCTAACCCTAACCCAAACCTGAACCCTAACCATAGCCCTAACCCAAACCCTAACCCTAACCCTAACCCTAACTCAAACCCTAACCCTAACCTTAACCCGAAACCAAATCCTAATCCTAACGCTAACCCTAAAAATAACCCTAACCGAAAACCTAAACCCTAACCCTACTCCTAACCCTAACCCTAACCCTTACCCTTATCCAAACCCAAACCCTAAAACTAACCCTAATCCAAACCCTAACCCTAACCCTAATCCTAACCGTAACCCTAACCCTAACCCAACCCCTAACCCTCACCATAACTCTAACCCAAATCTGACTCTAACCCTAACCCTAACCCAAATCCTAACCCGAACCCTAACCCTAACCCTAACTCAAACCCTAACCCTAACCCAAACCCTAACCCAAACCCAAACCCTAACCCTAACCCTAACGCTAACCCTAACCATAACCCTAACCCTAAGCCTAATGCTAAACCTAACCATAACCCTAACCCTAACCCTAAACCTAAACAAACCTAAACCCTAAAACAAACCCTAATCCTAACACTAACACTAACACTAACCCTAACCGAAAACCTAAACCCTAACCCTACTCGTAACCCTAACCCTAACCCTAACCATAACCGAAACCTAAACCCAAACCCTAACCCTAATCCTAACCCTAACCCTAACCCTAATCCTAGTCCTAACCCTAACCCAAACCCTAACCCTAACCCTAAAGCTAACCCTAGCCCTAACCCTAACACAAACCCTAACCCTAAACGTAACCTTAACCCAAACCCTAACCCTAACCTTAACCCAAACCCAAACCCTAAACTTAACACAAACCCTAACCCTAATCCTAACTCTAACCCTAACCTTAAACCAAACGCTAACCCTAACCCTAACCCTAACCTAAACCCTAACCCTAACCCTAACCCTAACCCTAACCCAAACCCTAACCCTAACCCTAAGCCTAACCCTAATGCTAACCCTAAACCTAACTCTAACCCTAACCCTAATACTAAACCTTGTCCTTTCCCTATCCCTAACCCAAATCCTAACACTAACCATAACCCAAACCCTAACCCTAAATCAAACCCTAAACCTAACCCTAAACCTAACCCGACCCCAAACCCTAACCCTAACCGTAACCGTAACAGAGACACTAATCCTAAACCTAACCGAAACCCTAATGCTAACCCTAAACCTAATTCCAACTCAAAACCTAACCCTAACACTAAACCTAACCCAAAACATACCCCAAACCGAAACCCCAACCCTAAACCTAACCGTAACCCTAAAACCTAACCCTAACACTTACCCTAACCATAACCCAAACCTAAAACCAAACCCTAACCCTAATCCTAACCCTAACCCTAACCCTAATCCTAGTCCTAACCCTAACCCTAACCCTAACCCTAAACCGAACCTTAACCCTTACCCAAACCCAAACTCTAAACCTAACTCTAATCGGAACCCTAACACTAACCCTAATCCTAACCCTAACCCTAAACATAACCCTAATCCTAGTCCTAACCCTAACCCTAACCCTAACCCTAAACCTAACCTTAACCCTTACCCAAACCCAAACTCTAAACCTAACTCTAATCGGAACCCTAACCCTAACCCTAATCCTAACCCTAACCCTAACCATAACCCTAATCCAACACCTCACCCTAACCCTAACTCTAACCCAAACACTAACCTAACCCTAACTCTAAACCAAACCCAAACCCTAACCCTAACCCTAACTCTAACCCAAACCCTAACCTAAACCTAAACCTAACCCTAACTCAAACCCTAACTCTAACACTAACCCAAACCCTAACCCTAACCCTAACCCAAACCATAAACCAAATAATAACCCTAATCCTAACCCTAACGCTAACCCTCATCCTTATCCTACCCTAACCCTAACCCTAACCTTAACACTAACCCTAATTCTAATCCTAACCCTAACCCTAACCCTAACCCTAACCCTAACCATAACTCAAACCCAAAC
>CM069526.1:131180000-131195000 GCA_035773235.1 Eospalax fontanierii
CCTACTCCTAACCCTAACCCTAACCCTTACCCTTACTCAAACGCAAACCCTAAAACTAACCCTAATCCAAACCCTAACCCTAACCCTAATCCTAACCGTAACCCTAACCCTAACCCAACCCCTAACCCTCACCATAACTCTAACCCAAACCCGAACCCTAAACCTAACCCTAACCCAAATCCTAACCCTAACCCTAACCCAAACCCTAACCCTAACCCAAACCCTAACCAAACCCAAATCCTAACCCTAACCCTAAAGCTAACTCTAACCATAACCCTAACCCTAACCCTAACGCTAAACCTAACCATAACCCTAACCCTAACCCTAAACCTAACCAAACCTAAACCCTAAAACCAAACCCTAATCCTAACACTAACCCTAACACTAACCGTAACCAAAAACCTAAACCCAAACCCTACTCCTATCCCAAACCCTAAACCTAACCCAAACCCAAACCCTAATCTTAATACAAACCCTAACCCTAATCCTAACTCTAACCCCTAACCCTAACCCAAACCCTAATCCTAACCCTAACCCTAACCCAAACCCTAACCCTAACCGTAACCCTAACCCTAACCCTAAACAAAACCCTAAACCTAACCCTAATCCTAACCATAACGCTAGCCCTAACCCTAACCCTAACCCTAACCGAAACCTAAACCCAAACCCTAACCCTAATCCTAACCCTAACCCTAACCCTAATCCTAGTCCTAACCCTAACCCTAACCCTAACCCTAACCCTAACCTGAACCCTTACCCAAACCCAAACTCTAAACCTAACTCTAATCGGAACAATAACCCTAACCCTAATCCTAATCCTAACCTAAACATAACCCTAATCCAACACCTCACCCTAACCCTAACTCTAACCCAAACCCTAACCTAACCCTAACTCTAAACCAAACCTATACCGTAACCCTAACCCTAAATCTAACCCAAACCCTAACCTAACCCTAAACCTAACCCTAACTCAAACCCTAACTCTAACACTAACCCAAACCCTAACCCTAACACTAACCCAAACCATAACCCAAATAATAACCCTAATCCTAACCCTAACCCTAACCCTCATCCTTATCCTAACCCTAACCCTAATGCTAAACCTAACCCTAACCCAAACCCAAACCCTAACCCTAAACCTAAAGCTAACCCTAGCCCTAACCCTAACACAAACCCTAACCCTAAACGTAACCTTAACCCAAACCCTAACCCTAACCTTAACCCAAACCCAAAACCTAATCTTAACACAAACCCTAACCCTAATCCTAACCCTAACCCCTAACCTTAACCCAAAAGCTAACCCTAACCCTAACCCTAACCCAAACCCTAACCCTAACCCTAACCCTAACCCTAACCCAAACCCTAACCCTAACCCTAAGCCTAACCTAATGCTAACCCTAAACCTAACCATAACCCTAACCCTAACCCTAACACTAACCCTAGTCCTAACCCTAACCCTAATCCAAATCCTAACACTAACCCTAACCCAAACCCTAAACCTAAATCAAACCCTAAACCTAACCCTAACCCTAACCCGAACCCAAACCCTAACCCTAACCCTAACCCTAACAGAGACACTAATCCTAAACCTAACCCAAACCCTAATGCTAACCCTAAACCTAATTCCTACTCAAAACCTAACCCTAACACTAAACCTAACCCAAAACATAACCCAAACCGAAACCCTAACCCTAAACCTAACCCTAACCCTAAATCCTAAACCTAACACTTACCCTAACCATAACCCAAACCTAAAACCAAACCCTAACCCTAATCCTAACCCTAACCCTAACCCTAATCCTAGTCCTAACCCTAACCCTAACCCTAACCCTAAACCGAACCTTAACCCTTACCCAAACCCAAACTCTAAACCTAACTCTAATCGGAACCCTAACACTAACCCTAATCCTAACCCTAACCCTAAACATAACCCTAATCCTAGTCCTAACGTAACCCTAACCCTAACCCTAAACCTAACCTTAACCCTTACCCAAACCCAAACTCTAAACCTAACTCTAATCGGAACCCTAACCCTAACCCTAATCCTAACCCTAACCCTAACCATAACCCTAATCCAACACCTCACCCTAACCCTAACTCTAACCCAAACCCTAACCTAACCCTAACTCTAAACCAAACCCAAACCCTAACCCTAACCCTAACTCTAACCCAAACCCTAACCTAACCTTAAACCTAACCCTAACTCAAACCCAAACTCTAACACTAACCCAAACCCTAACCCTAACCCTAACCCAAACCATAAACCAAATAATAACCCTAATCCTAACCCTAACGCTAACCCTCATCCTTATCCTAACCCTAACCCTAACCCTAACCTTAACACTAACCCTAATTCTAATCCTAACCCTAACTCTAACCCTAACCCTAACCCTAAACATAACTCAAACCCAAACCCTAATCTTAACACAAACCCTAACCCTAATCCTAACCCTAACCGTAACCCTAACCCTAACCCTAAGCCAAACCCTAACCCTAATCCTAATCCTAACCCAAAACCTAACCCTAACCCTAACCCTAATCCTAACCCAAAACCTAACCCTAACCCTAACCCTAACCCTAACCCTAACCCTAACCCTAACCCTAACCCTAACCTGAACCCTTACCCAAACCCAAACTCTAAACCTAATTCTAATCGGAACCATAACCCTAACCCTAATCCTAACCCTAACCTAACCATAACCCTAATCCAACACCTCACCCTAACCCTAACTCTAACCCAAACCCTAACCTAACCCTAACTCTAAACCAAACCTAAACCGTAACCCTAACCCTAAATCTAACCCAAACCCTAACCTAACCCTAAACCTAACCCTAACACAAACCCTAACTCTAACCCTAACCCAAATCCTAACACTAACCCTAACCCAAACCCTAACCCTAAATCAAACCCTAACCCTAACCCTCACCCTAACCAAACCCAAACCCTAACCCTAACCCTAACCCTAACAGAGACACTAATCCTAAACCTAACCCAAACCCTAATGCTAACCCTAAACCTAATTCCTACTCAAAACCTAACCCTAACACTAAACCTAACCCAAAACATAACCCAAACCGAAACCCTAACCCTAAACCTAACCCTAACCCAAACCCTAATCCTAACACTAACCCTAACACTAACCCTAACCAAAAACCTAAACCCTAACGCTACTCCTAACCCTAAACCTAACCCTAACCCTAATTCTAACCCTAACCCTAACCCTAACCCAAAACCTAACCCTAACCCTAACCCTAACCCTAATCCCAACCCTAACCCTAACCATAACCCTAATCCAACACCTCACCCTAAACCTAACTCTAACCCAAACCCTAACCTAACCCTAAACCTAACCCTAACTCAAACCCTAACTCTAACACTAAACCAAACCCTAACCCTAACCATAATCCAAACCATAACCCAAATAATAACCCTAATCCTAACCCTAACCCTAACCCTCATCCTTATCCTAATCCTAACCGTAACCCTAACCCTAACCCTAACCCTAACCCTAACCATAATTCTAACCCTAACCATAACCCTAATCCAACACCTCACCCTAACCCTAACTCTAACACAAACTCTAACCTAAAACTAACTCTAAACCAAACCCAAACAATAACCCTAACCCTAATTCTAACCCAAACCCTAACCTAACAGTAAACCTAACCCTAACTCAAAACCTAACTCTAACACTAACCCAAACCCTAACCCTAACGCAAACCTAAACCATAACCGAAATACTAACCCTAATCCTAACCCTAACCCTAACCCTCATCCTTATCCTAACCCGAAACCTAACCCTTACCCTTACCCAAACCCAAACCCTAAAACTAACCCTAATCCGAACCCTAACCATAACCCTAATCCTAACCGTAACCCTAACCCTAACCCAAACCCTAACCCTCAACCTAACTCTAACCCAAACCCGAAACCTAACCCTAACTCTAACCCAAATCCTAACGCTAACCCTAACCCTAACCAAAACCCTAACCCTAATCCAAACCCTAACCCAAAACCAAACCCTACCCTAACCCTAAACTTAACCCAAACCCTAACCCTAACCCTAACCCTAAACCTGACCATAACCCTAACCCCATCCATAAACCTAACCCAAAACTAAACCCCAAACTTTACGCTAATCGTAACTCAAACCCTAACCCTAAACCAAATCCAAACCCTAAACTTTACACTAACCCTAGCCCTAACACTAACCCAAATTCAAACCTAAGCCTAACCCTAACCCAAACCCGAACCCTAACCATAACCCTAACCCAAACCCTAACCTTAACCCTAAACCAAACTCTAAAACTAACACTAACACTAACCCTAACCGAAAACCTAAACCCTAACCCTACTCCTAACCCTAACCCTAACCCTTACCCTTACTCAAACGCAAACCCTAAAACTAACCCTAATCCAAACCCTAACCCTAACCCTAATCCTAACCGTAACCCTAACCCTAACCCAACCCCTAACCCTCACCATAACTCTAACCCAAACCCGAACCCTAAACCTAACCCTAACCCAAATCCTAACCCTAACCCTAACCCTAACCCAAACCCTAACCCTAACCCAAACCCTAAACCAAACCCAAATCCTAACCCTAACCCTAAAGCTAACTCTAACCATAACCCTAACCCTAACCCTAACGCTAAACCTAACCATAACCCTAACCCTAACCCTAAACCTAACCAAACCTAAACCCTAAACCAAACCCTAATCCTAACACTAACCCTAACACTAACCGTAACCAAAAACCTAAACCCAAACCCTACTCCTATCCCAAACCCTAAACCTAACCCAAACCCAAACCCTAATCTTAATACAAACCCTAACCCTAATCCTAACTCTAACCCTAACCCTAACCCAAACCCTAATCCTAACCCTAACCCTAACCCAAACCCTAACCCTAACCGTAACCCTAACCCTAACCCTAAACAAAACCCTAAACCTAACCCTAATCCTAACCATAACGCTAGCCCTAACCCTAACCCTAACCCTAACCGAAACCTAAACCCAAACCCTAACCCTAATCCTAACCCTAACCCTAACCCTAATCCTAGTCCTAACCCTAACCCTAACCCTAACCCTAACCCTAACCTGAACCCTTACCCAAACCCAAACTCTAAACCTAACTCTAATCGGAACCATAACCCTAACCCTAATCCTAATCCTAACCTAAACATAACCCTAATCCAACACCTCACCCTAACCCTAACTCTAACCCAAACCCTAACCTAACCCTAACTCTAAACCAAACCTATACCGTAACCCTAACCCTAAATCTAACCCAAACCCTAACCTAACCCTAAACCTAACCCTAACTCAAACCCTAACTCTAACACTAACCCAAACCCTAACCCTAACACTAACCCAAACCATAACCCAAATAATAACCCTAATCCTAACCCTAACCCTAACCCTCATCCTTATCCTAACCCTAACCCTAATGCTAAACCTAACCCTAACCCAAACCCAAACCCTAACCCTAAACCTAAAGCTAACCCTAGCCCTAACCCTAACACAAACCCTAACCCTAAACGTAACCTTAACCCAAACCCTAACCCTAACCTTAACCCAAACCCAAAACCTAATCTTAACACAAACCCTAACCCTAATCCTAACCCTAACCCTAACCTTAACCCAAAAGCTAACCCTAACCCTAACCCTAACCCAAACCCTAACCCTAACCCTAACCCTAACCCTAACCCAAACCCTAACCCTAACCCTAAGCCTAACCCTAATGCTAACCCTAAACCTAACCCTAACCCTAACCCTAACCCTAACACTAACCCTAGTCCTAACCCTAACCCTAATCCAAATCCTAACACTAACCCTAACCCAAACCCTAAACCTAAATCAAACCCTAAACCTAACCCTAACCCTAACCCGAACCCAAACCCTAACCCTAACCCTAACCCTAACAGAGACACTAATCCTAAACCTAACCCAAACCCTAATGCTAACCCTAAACCTAATTCCTACTCAAAACCTAACCCTAACACTAAACCTAACCCAAAACATAACCCAAACCGAAACCCTAACCCTAAACCTAACCCTAACCCTAAATCCTAAACCTAACACTTACCCTAACCATAACCCAAACCTAAAACCAAACCCTAACCCTAATCCTAACCCTAACCCTAACCCTAATCCTAGTCCTAACCCTAACCCTAACCCTAACCCTAAACCGAACCTTAACCCTTACCCAAACCCAAACTCTAAACCTAACTCTAATCGGAACCCTAACACTAACCGTAATCCTAACCCTAACCCTAAACATAACCCTAATCCTAGTCCTAACGTAACCCTAACCCTAACCCTAAACCTAACCTTAACCCTTACCCAAACCCAAACTCTAAACCTAACTCTAATCGGAACCCTAACCCTAACCCTAATCCTAACCCTAACCCTAACCATAACCCTAATCCAACACCTCACCCTAACCCTAACTCTAACCCAAACCCTAACCTAACCCTAACTCTAAACCAAACCCAAACCCTAACCCTAACTCTAACTCTAACCCAAACCCTAACCTAACCTTAAACCTAACCCTAACTCAAACCCAAACTCTAACACTAACCCAAACCCTAACCCTAACCCTAACCCAAACCATAAACCAAATAATAACCCTAATCCTAACCCCAACGCTAACCCTCATCCTTATCCTAACCCTAACCCTAACCCTAACCTTAACACTAACCCTAATTCTAATCCTAACCCTAACTCTAACCCTAACCCTAAACATAACTCAAACCCAAACCCTAATCTTAACACAAACCCTAACCCTAATCCTAACCCTAACCGTAACCCTAACCCTAACCCTAAGCCAAACCCTAACCCTAATCCTAATCCTAACCCAAACCCTAACCCTAACCCTAATCCTAACCCAAAACCTAACCCTGACCCTAACCCTAACCCTAACCCTAACCCAAACCCTAACCCTAACCCTAACCCTAAACCTGACCATAACCCTAACCCCATCCATAAACCTAACCCAAAACTAAACCCTAAACTTTACGCTAATCGTAACTCAAACCCTAACCCTAAACCAAATCCAAACCCTAAACTTTACACTAACCCTAGCCCTAACACTAACCCAAATTCAAACCTAAGCCTAACCCTAACCCAAACCCGAACCCTAACCATAACCCTAACCCAAACCCTAACCTTAACCCTAAACCAAACTCTAAAACTAACACTAACACTAACCCTAACCGAAAACCTAAACCCTAACCCTACTCCTAACCCTAACCCTAACCCTTACCCTTACTCAAACGCAAACCCTAAAACTAACCCTAATCCAAACCCTAACCCTAACCCTAATCCTAACCGTAACCCTAACCCTAACCCAACCCCTAACCCTCACCATAACTCTAACCCAAACCCGAACCCTAAACCTAACCCTAACCCAAATCCTAACCCTAACCCTAACCCTAACCCAAACCCTAACCCTAACCCAAACCCTAAACCAAACCCAAATCCTAACCCTAACCCTAAAGCTAACTCTAACCATAACCCTAACCCTAACCCTAACGCTAAACCTAACCATAACCCTAACCCTAACCCTAAACCTAACCAAACCTAAACCCTAAACCAAACCCTAATCCTAACACTAACCCTAACACTAACCGTAACCAAAAACCTAAACCCAAACCCTACTCCTATCCCAAACCCTAAACCTAACCCAAACCCAAACCCTAATCTTAATACAAACCCTAACCCTAATCCTAACTCTAACCCTAACCCTAACCCAAACCCTAATCCTAACCCTAACCCTAACCCAAACCCTAACCCTAACCGTAACCCTAACCCTAACCCTAAACAAAACCCTAAACCTAACCCTAATCCTAACCATAACGCTAGCCCTAACCCTAACCCTAACCCTAACCGAAACCTAAACCCAAACCCTAACCCTAATCCTAACCCTAACCCTAACCCTAATCCTAGTCCTAACCCTAACCCTAACCCTAACCCTAACCCTAACCCTAACCTGGACCCTTACCCAAACCCAAACTCTAAACCTAACTCTAATCGGAACCATAACCCTAACCCTAATCCTAATCCTAACCTAAACATAACCCTAATCCAACACCTCACCCTAACCCTAACTCTAACCCAAACCCTAACCTAACCCTAACTCTAAACCAAACCTATACCGTAACCCTAACCCTAAATCTAACCCAAACCCTAACCTAACCCTAAACCTAACCCTAACTCAAACCCTAACTCTAACACTAACCCAAACCCTAACCCTAACACTAACCCAAACCATAACCCAAATAATAACCCTAATCCTAACCCTAACCCTAACCCTCATCCTTATCCTAACCCTAACCCTAATGCTAAACCTAACCCTAACCCAAACCCAAACCCTAACCCTAAACCTAAAGCTAACCCTAGCCCTAACCCTAACACAAACCCTAACCCTAAACGTAACCTTAACCCAAACCCTAACCCTAACCTTAACCCAAACCCAAAACCTAATCTTAACACAAACCCTAACCCTAATCCTAACCCTAACCCTAACCTTAACCCAAAAGCTAACCCTAACCCTAACCCTAACCCAAAACCTAACCCTAACCCTAACCCTAACCCTAACCCAAACCCTAACCCTAACCCTAAGCCTAACCCTAATGCTAACCCTAAACCTAACCCTAACCCTAACCCTAACCCTAACACTAACCCTAGTCCTAACCCTAACCCTAATCCAAATCCTAACACTAACCCTAACCCAAACCCTAAACCTAAATCAAACCCTAAACCTAACCCTAACCCTAACCCGAACCCAAACCCTAACCCTAACCCTAACCCTAACAGAGACACTAATCCTAAACCTAACCCAAACCCTAATGCTAACCCTAAACCTAATTCCTACTCAAAACCTAACCCTAACACTAAAGCTAACCCAAAACATAACCCAAACCGAAACCCTAACCCTAAACCTAACCCTAACCCTAAATCCTAAACCTAACACTTACCCTAACCATAACCCAAACCTAAAACCAAACCCTAACCCTAATCCTAACCCTAACCCTAACCCTAATCCTAGTCCTAACCCTAACCCTAACCCTAACCCTAAACCGAACCTTAACCCTTACCCAAACCCAAACTCTAAACCTAACTCTAATCGGAACCCTAACACTAACCCTAATCCTAACCCTAACCCTAAACATAACCCTAATCCTAGTCCTAACGTAACCCTAACCCTAACCCTAAACCTAATCTTAACCCTTACCCAAACCCAAACTCTAAACCTAACTCTAATCGGAACCCTAACCCTAACCCTAATCCTAACCCTAACCCTAACCATAACCCTAATCCAACACCTCACCCTAACCCTAACTCTAACCCAAACCCTAACCTACCCCTAACTCTAAACCAAACCCAAACCCTACCCCTAACTCTAACTCTAACCCAAACCCTAACCTAACCTTAAACCTAACCCTAACTCAAACCCAAACTCTAACACTAACCCAAACCCTAACCCTAACCCTAACCCAAACCATAAACCAAATAATAACCCTAATCCTAACCCCAACGCTAACCCTCATCCTTATCCTAACCCTAACCCTAACCCTAACCTTAACACTAACCCTAATTCTAATCCTAACCCTAACTCTAACCCTAACCCTAAACATAACTCAAACCCAAACCCTAATCTTAACACAAACCCTAACCCTAATCCTAACCCTAACCGTAACCCTAACCCTAACCCTAAGCCAAACCCTAACCCTAATCCTAATCCTAACCCAAACCCTAACCCTAACCCTAATCCTAACCCAAAACCTAACCCTGACCCTAACCCTAACCCTAACCCTAACCCAAACCCTAACCCTAACCCTAACCCTAAACCTGACCATAACCCTAACCCCATCCATAAACCTAACCCAAAACTAAACCCTAAACTTTACGCTAATCGTAACTCAAACCCTAACCCTAAACCAAATCCAAACCCTAAACTTTACACTAACCCTAGCCCTAACACTAACCCAAATTCAAACCTAAGCCTAACCCTAACCCAAACCCGAACCCTAACCATAACCCTAACCCAAACCCTAACCTTAACCCTAAACCAAACTCTAAAACTAACACTAACACTAACCCTAACCGAAAACCTAAACCCTAACCCTACTCCTAACCCTAACCCTAACCCTTACCCTTACTCAAACGCAAACCCTAAAACTAACCCTAATCCAAACCCTAACCCTAACCCTAATCCTAACCGTAACCCTAACCCTAACCCAACCCCTAACCCTCACCATAACTCTAACCCAAACCCGAACCCTAAACCTAACCCTAACCCAAATCCTAACCCTAACCCTAACCCTAACCCAAACCCTAACCCTAACCCAAACCCTAAACCAAACCCAAATCCTAAACCTAACCCTAAAGCTAACTCTAACCATAACCCTAACCCTAACCCTAACGCTAAACCTAACCATAACCCTAACCCTAACCCTAAACCTAACCAAACCTAAACCCTAAACCAAACCCTAATCCTAACACTAACCCTAACACTAACCGTAACCAAAAACCTAAACCCAAACCCTACTCCTATCCCAAACCCTAAACCTAACCCAAACCCAAACCCTAATCTTAATACAAACCCTAACCCTAATCCTAACTCTAACCCTAACCCTAACCCAAACCCTAATCCTAACCCTAACCCTAACCCAAACCCTAACCCTAACCGTAACCCTAACCCTAACCCTAAACAAAACCCTAAACCTAACCCTAATCCTAACCATAACGCTAGCCCTAACCCTAACCCTAACCCTAACCGAAACCTAAACCCAAACCCTAACCCTAATCCTAACCCTAACCCTAACCCTAATCCTAGTCCTAACCCTAACCCTAACCCTAACCCTAACCCTAACCCTAACCCTAACCTGAACCCTTACCCAAACCCAAACTCTAAACCTAACTCTAATCGGAACCATAACCCTAACCCTAATCCTAATCCTAACCTAAACATAACCCTAATCCAACACCTCACCCTAACCCTAACTCTAACCCAAACCCTAACCTAACCCTAACTCTAAACCAAACCTATACCGTAACCCTAACCCTAAATCTAACCCAAACCCTAACCTAACCCTAAACCTAACCCTAACTCAAACCCTAACTCTAACACTAACCCAAACCCTAACCCTAACACTAACCCAAACCATAACCCAAATAATAACCCTAATCCTAACCCTAACCCTAACCCTCATCCTTATCCTAACCCTAACCCTAATGCTAAACCTAACCCTAACCCAAACCCAAACCCTAACCCTAAACCTAAAGCTAACCCTAGCCCTAACCCTAACACAAACCCTAACCCTAAACGTAACCTTAACCCAAACCCTAACCCTAACCTTAACCCAAACCCAAAACCTAATCTTAACACAAACCCTAACCCTAATCCTAACCCTAACCCTAACCTTAACCCAAAAGCTAACCCTAACCCTAACCCTAACCCAAACCCTAACCCTAACCCTAACCCTAACCCTAACCCAAACCCTAACCCTAACCCTAAGCCTAACCCTAATGCTAACCCTAAACCTAACCCTAACCCTAACCCTAACCCTAATACTAACCCTAGTCCTAACCCTAACCCTAATCCAAATCCTAACACTAACCCTAACCCAAATCCTAACCCTAAATCAAACCCTAAACCTAACCCTAACCCTAACCCGAACCCAAACCCTAACCCTAACCCTAACCCTAACAGAGACACTAATCCTAAACCTAACCCAAACCCTAATGCTAACCCTAAACCTAATTCCTACTCAAAACCTAACCCTAACACTAAACCTAACCCAAAACCTAACCCAAACCGAAACCCTAACCCTAAACCTAACCCTAACCCTAAATCCTAAACCTAACACTTACCCTAACCATAACCCAAACCTAAAACCAAACCCTAACCCTAATCCTAACCCTAACACTAACCCTAATCCTAGTCCTAACCCTAACCCTAACCCTAACCCTAACCCTAAACCGAACCTTAACCCTTACCCAAACCCAAACTCTAAACCTAACTCTAATCGGAACCCTAACACTAACCCTAATCCTAACCCTAACCCTAAACACAACCCTAATCCTAGTCCTAACGTAACCCTAACCCTAACCCTAAACCTAACCTTAACCCTTACCCAAACCCAAACTCTAAACCTAACTCTAATCGGAACCCTAACCCTAACCCTAATCCTAACCCTAACCCTAACCATAACCCTAATCCAACACCTCACCCTAACCCTAACTCTAACCCAAACCCTAACCTAACCCTAACTCTAAACCAAACCCAAACCCTAACCCTAACCCTAACTCTAACCCAAACCCTAACCTAACCTTAAACCTAACCCTAACTCAAACCCAAACTCTAACACTAACCCAAACCCTAACCCTAACCCTAACCCAAACCATAAACCAAATAATAACCCTAATCCTAACCCTAACGCTAACCGTCATCCTTATCCTAACCCTAACCCTAACCCTAACCTTAACACTAACCCTAATTCTAATCCTAACCCTAACTCTAACCCTAACCCTAAACATAACTCAAACCCAAACCCTAATCTTAACACAAACCCTAACCCTAATCCTAACCCTAACCGTAACCCTAACCCTAACCCTAAGCCAAACCCTAACCCTAATCCTAATCCTAACCCAAACCCTAACCCTAACCCTAATCCTAACCCAAAACCTAACCCTGACCCTAACCCTAACCCTAACCCTAACCCAAACCCTAACCCTAATCCTAACCCTAAACCTGACCATAACCCTAACCCCATCCATAAACCTAACCCAAAACTAAACCCTAAACTTTACGCTAATCGTAACTCAAACCCTAACCCTAAACCAAATCCAAACCCTAAACTTTACACTAACCCTAGCCCTAACACTAACCCAAATTCAAACCTAAGCCTAACCCTAACCCAAACCCGAACCCTAACCATAACCCTAACCCAAACCCTAACCTTAACCCTAAACCAAACTCTAAAACTAACACTAACACTAACCCTAACCGAAAACCTAAACCCTAACCCTACTCCTAACCCTAACCCTAACCCTTACCCTTACTCAAACGCAAACCCTAAAACTAACCCTAATCCAAACCCTAACCCTAACCCTAATCCTAACCGTAACCCTAACCCTAACCCAACCCCTAACCCTCACCATAACTCTAACCCAAACCCGAACCCTAAACCTAACCCTAACCCAAATCCTAACCCTAACCCTAACCCTAACCCAAACCCTAACCCTAACCCAAACCCTAAACCAAACCCAAATCCTAACCCTAACCCTAAAGCTAACTCTAACCATAACCCTAACCCTAACCCTAACGCTAAACCTAACCATAACCCTAACCCTAACCCTAAACCTAACCAAACCTAAACCCTAAACCAAACCCTAATCCTAACACTAACCCTAACACTAACCGTAACCAAAAACCTAAACCCAAACCCTACTCCTATCCCAAACCCTAAACCTAACCCAAACCCAAACCCTAATCTTAATACAAACCCTAACCCTAATCCTAACTCTAACCCTAACCCTAACCCAAACCCTAATCCTAACCCTAACCCTAACCCAAACCCTAACCCTAACCGTAACCCTAACCCTAACCCTAAACAAAACCCTAAACCTAACCCTAATCCTAACCATAACGCTAGCCCTAACCCTAACCCTAACCCTAACCGAAACCTAAACCCAAACCCTAACCCTAATCCTAACCCTAACCCTAACCCTAATCCTAGTCCTAACCCTAACCCTAACCCTAACCCTAACCCTAACCCTAACCCTAACCTGAACCCTTACCCAAACCCAAACTCTAAACCTAACTCTAATCGGAACCATAACCCTAACCCTAATCCTAATCCTAACCTAAACATAACCCTAATCCAACACCTCACCCTAACCCTAACTCTAACCCAAACCCTAACCTAACCCTAACTCTAAACCAAACCTATACCGTAACCCTAACCCTAAATCTAACCCAAACCCTAACCTAACCCTAAACCTAACCCTAACTCAAACCCTAACTCTAACACTAACCCAAACCCTAACCCTAACACTAACCCAAACCATAACCCAAATAATAACCCTAATCCTAACCCTAACCCTAACCCTCATCCTTATCCTAACCCTAACCCTAATGCTAAACCTAACCCTAACCCAAACCCAAACCCTAACCCTAAACCTAAAGCTAACCCTAGCCCTAACCCTAACACAAACCCTAACCCTAAACGTAACCTTAACCCAAACCCTAACCCTAACCTTAACCCAAACCCAAAACCTAATCTTAACACAAACCCTAACCCTAATCCTAACCCTAACCCTAACCTTAACCCAAAAGCTAACCCTAACCCTAACCCTAACCCAAACCCTAACCCTAACCCTAACCCTAACCCTAACCCTAACCCAAACCCTAACCCTAACCCTAAGCCTAACCCTAATGCTAACCCTAAACCTAACCCTAACCCTAACCCTAACCCTAATACTAACCCTAGTCCTAACCCTAACCCTAATCCAAATCCTAACACTAACCCTAACCCAAACCCTAACCCTAAATCAAACCCTAAACCTAACCCTAACCCTAACCCGAACCCAAACCCTAACCCTAACCCTAACCCTAACAGAGACACTAATCCTAAACCTATCCCAAAACCTAATGCTAACCCTAAACCTAATTCCTACTCAAAACCTAACCCTAACACTAAACCTAACCCAAAACATAACCCAAACCGAAACCCTAACCCTAAACCTAACCCTAACCCTAAATCCTAAACCTAACACTTACCCTAACCATAACCCAAACCTAAAACCAAACCCTAACCCTAATCCTAACCCTAACCCTAACCCTAATCCTAGTCCTAACCCTAACCCTAACCCTAACCCTAAACCGAACCTTAACCCTTACCCAAACCCAAACTCTAAACCTAACTCTAATCGGAACCCTAACACTAACCGTAATCCTAACCCTAACCCTAAACATAACCCTAATCCTA
>CM069526.1:131200000-131225000 GCA_035773235.1 Eospalax fontanierii
CTAACCCAAACCCTAACCCTAAGCCTAACTGAAACACTAATCCTAAACCTAACCCTAACCCTAATGCTAACCCTAAACCTAATCCAAACTCAAACCTTAACCCTATTCCTAACCCGAACCCAAACCCTAACCCTAACCCTAAACCTAACCCTAACCCTAACCCTAACCCTAACCCTAACCCTAACCCTATTCCTAACCCTAACCCTAACCAAAACCCTAACCCTAATCCAAACCCTAACCCAAAACCAAACCCTGACCCTAACCCTAAACTTAACCCAAACCCTAACCCTAACCCTAACCCTAAACCTAACCATAACGCTAACCCTAACCATTAACCTCACCCAAAACTAAACCCTAAACTTTACGCTAATCGTAACTCAAGCCCTAACCCTAACCCAAATTTAAACCCTAAACTTTACACTAACCCTAGCCCTAACACTAACCAAATTCAAACCTAAGCCTAACCCTAACCCAAACACTAACCCTAATCCTAACTCTAACCCTAACACTAACCCTAAACCAAACCCGAACCCTAACCATAAACCTAACCCAAACCCTAACCCTAACCCTAAACCTAACCCAAAACCGAATCTTAACCCTAAACCAAACCCTAATCCTAACACTATCACTAACCCTAACCGAAAACCTAAACCCTAACCCTACTCCTAACCCTAGCCCTAACCCTTACCCTTACCCAAACGCAAACCCTAAAACTAACCCTAATCCAAACCCTAACCCTAACCCTAATCCTAACCGTAACCCTAACCCTAACCCAACCCCTAACCCTCGCCATAACTCTAACCCAAACCCGAACCCTTACCGTAACCCTAACCCAAATCCTAACCATAACCCTAACCCTAACCCTAACCGAAACCTTAACCCTAACCCAAACCCTAACCCAAACCCAAATCCTTACCCTAACCCTAAAGCTAACCCTAACCATAACCCTAACCCTAACCCTAACGCTAAACCTAACCATAACCCTAACCCTAACCCTAAACCTAACCAAACCTAAACCCTAACCCAAACCCTAATCCTAACACTAACCCTAACACTAACCCTAACCAAAAACCTAAACCCTAACGCTACTCCTAACCCTAACCCTAACCCTAACCCTAATTCTAAGCCTAACCCTAACCCTAACCCAAAACCTAACCCTAACCCTAACCCTAACCCTAATCCCAACTCTAACCCTAACCATAACCCTAATCCAACACCTCACCCTAAACCTAACTCTAACCCAAACCCTAACCTAACCCTAAACCTAACCCTAACTCAAACCCTAACTCTAACACTAACCCAAACCCTAACCCTAACCTTAATCCAAACCATAACCCAAATAATAACCCTAATCCTAACCCTAAACCTAACCCTGATCCTTATCCTAACCCTAACCCTAACCCTAACCCTATCCCTAATTCTAACCCTAACCATAACCCTAATCCAACACCTCACCCTAACCCTAAATTTAACACAAACCCTAACCTAAAACTAACTCTAAACCAAACCCAAACCCTAACCCTAACCCTAATTGTAACCCAAACCCTAACCTAACAGTAAACCTAACCCTAACTCAAAACCTAACTTTAACACTAATCCAAACCCTAACCCTAACGCAAACCTAAACCATTACCGAAATACTAACCCTAATCCTAACCCTAACCCTAACCCTCATCCTTATCCTAACCCGAACCCTAACCCTTACCCTTACCCAAACCCAAACCCTAAAACTAACCCTAATCCGAACCCTAACCATAACCCTAATCCTAACCGTAACCCTAACCCTAACCCAAACCCTAACCCTCAACCTAACTCTAACCCAAACCCGAAACCTAACCCTAACCCTAACCCAAATCCTAACCCTAACCCTAACCCTAACCCTAACCAAAACCCTAACCTTAATCCAAACCCTAACCCAAAACCAAACCCTACCCTAACCCTAAACTTAACCCAAACCCTAACCCTAACCCTAACCCTAAACCTGACCATAACCCTAACCCTATCCATAAACCTAACCCAAAACTAAACCCTAAACTTTACGCTAATCGTAACTCAAACCCTAACCCTAAACCAAATCCAAACCCTAAACTTTACCCTAACCCTAGCCCTAACACTAACCCAAATTCAAACCTAAGCCTAACCCTAACCCAAACCCGAACCCTAACCATAACCCTAACCCAAACCCTAACCCTAACCCTAACCCTAACCCAAACCCTAACCTTAACCCTAAACCAAACTCTAAAACTAACACTAACACTAACCCTAACCGAAATCCTAAACCCTAACCCTACTCCTAACCCTAACCCTAACCCTTACACTTACTCAAACGCAAACCCTAAAACTAACCCTAATCCAAACCCTAACCCTAATCCTAATCCTAACCGTAACCCTAAACCTAACCCAACCCCTAACCCTCACCATAACTCTAACCCAAACCCTAACCCTAGCCCTAACCCTAACCCAAATCCTAACCCAAACCCTAACCGAAACCCAAACCCTAACCCTAACCCTAACGCTAACCCTAAACATAACCCTAACCCTAACCGTAATGCTAAACCTAACCATAACCCTAACCCTAATCCTAAACCTAACCAAACCTAAACCCTAATCGAAACCCTAATCCTAACCATAACCCTAACACTAACCCTACCCGAAAACCTAAACCCTAACCCTACTCCTAACCCTACCCCTAACCCTAACACAAACCCTAACCCTAAACGTAAACTTAACCCAAACCCTAATCTTAACACAAACCCCAACCCTAATCCTAACCCTAACCGTAACCCTAACCCAAACGCTAACCCTAACCCTAACCGTAACCCTAACCCAAACCCTAAACCTAACCCTAACCCTAACCCTAACCCTAACCCTAACCCTAACCCTAAACCTAACCCAAACCCTAACCCTAACCCTAATCCTAACCCTAATGCTAACCCTAAACCTAACCCTAACACTAACCATAGTCCTAACCCTAACCCTAACCCAAACCCTAAAATTAACCCTAACTCTAAACCTAACCCTAAATCAAACCCTAAACCTAACCCTAACCCTAACTGAAACACTAATCCTAAACCTAACCCTAACCCTAATGCTAACCCTAAACCTAATTCAAACTCACACCCTCACCCTACTCCTAACCCGCACCCAAACCCTAACCCTAACCCTAAACCTAACCCAAAACGTAACCCAAATCGAAACCCTAACCCTAAACCTAACCCTAACCCTAACCCTCATCCTTATCCTAACACTAACCCTAAACCTAACCCTAATTCTAAGCCTTACCCTAACCCTAATCCTAACCCTAACCCTAACCCTAACCCAAACCCTAAGCCTAAACCTAACCCTATCCCAAACCCTAACCCTAACCCTAACCCTAACCCTAACCCTAACCCAAACCCTAACCCTAACCCTAATCCTAACCCTAATGCTAACCCTAAACCTAACACTAACACTAACCCTAGTCCTAACTCTAATCCTAACCCAAACCCTAACCCTAACCCTAACCCGAACCCAAACCCTAACCCTAACCCTAACCCTAACTGAAATACTTATTCTAAACCTAACCCTAACCCTAATTCTAACCCTAAACTTAATTCAAACTCAAACCCTAACCCTAATCATAACCCGAAACCAAACCCTAACCCAAACCCTAAACCTAACCCAAAACATAACCCAAACCGAAACACTAACCCTAACCCTAACTCTAAACCCTAACCCTAACCTAACCCTAACCATAACCCAAACCTAACCCCAAACCCTAACCCTAATCCTAACCCTTACCCTAACCCTATCCTAGTCCTAACCCTAACCCTAACCCTAACCCTAACCCTAACCTTAACCCAAACCCTATCCTAGTCCTAACCCTAACCCTAACCCTAACCCTAACCCTAACCTTAACCCTTACCCAAACCCAAACTCTAAACCTAAATCTAATCGGAACCCTAACCCTAACCCTAATCCTAACCCTAACCCTAACTATAACCCTAATCCAACATCTCACCCGAACCCTAACTCTAACCCAAATCCTAACCTAACCCTAACTCTAAACCAAACCCAAACCCTAACCCTAACCCTAACTCTAACCCAAAACCTAACATAACCCTAAACCTAACCCTAACTCAAACCCTAACTCTAACACTAACACAAACCATAACCCTAACACTAACGCAAACCATAACCCAAATAATAACCCTAATCCTAACCCTAACCCTAACCCTCATCCTTATCCTAACCCTAACCCTAACCCTAACCCTAACCCTAACCCAAACCCAAACCCTAATCTTAACACAAACCCTAACCTTAATCCTAACTCTAACACTAACCCTAACCCAAACCCTAACCCTAACCCTAACCCTAACCCTAACCCAAACTCTAACCCAAACCCTAACCCAAACCCTAAACCTAACCCTAATCCTAACCCTAATGCTAACCCTAAACCTAACCCTAACACTAACACTAGTCCTAAGCCTAACCCTAACCCAAACCCTAACACTAACCATAACCCTAACCCTAACCCTAAATCAAACCCTAACTCAAAACTTAACCTGATCCCAAACCCTAACCCTAACCCTACCCCTAACTGAAACACTAATCCTAAACCTAACCCTAACCCTAATGCTAACCAAAACCTAATTCAACCTCATACCCTAACCCTGTTCCTAACCCGAACCCAAACCCTAACCCTAACCCTAACCCAAAACATAACCCAAACCAAAACCCTAACCCTAAATCTAACCTTAACCCTAAACCCTAACCCTAACACTAACCCTAAATATAACCCAAACCTAAACCCAAACATTAACCCTAATCCTCACCCTAACCCTAACCCTAATCCTAGTCCTAACCCTAACCCTAAACCTAACCCTAACCCTAACCTTAACCCTTACCCAAACCCAAACTCTAAACCTAACTCTAATCGGAACCGTAAACCTAACCCTAATCCCAACCCTAACCCTAACCATAACCCTAATCCAACACCTCACCCTAACCCTAACTCTACCCCAAACCCTAACCTAAAACCAACTCTAAACCAAACCCAAACCATAACCCTAACCCTAATTCTAACCCAAACCCTAACCTAACAGTAAACCTAACCCTAACTCAAAACCTAACTCTAACACTAACCCAAACCCTAACCCTAACGCAAACCTAAACCATAACCCAAATACTAACCCTAATCCTAACCCTAACCCTAAACCTCATCCTTATCCTAACCCGAACCCTAACCCTTAGCCTTACCCAAACCCAAACCCTAAAACTAACCCTAATCCGAACCCTAAACATAACCCTAATCCTAACCGTAACCCTAACCCTAACCCAAACCGTAAACCTCACCCTAACTCTAACCCAAACCCGAAACCTAACCCTAACCCTAACCCAAATCCTAACCCTAACCCTAACCCTAACCCTAACCAAAACCCTAACCCTAATCCAAACCCTAAACCAAAACCAAACCCTAACCCTAACCCTAAACTTAACCCAAACCCTAACACTAACCCTAACCCTAAACCTAACCATAACCCTAACCCTAATCATAAACCTCACCCAAAATTAAACCCTAAACTTTACGCTAATCGTAACTCAAACCTAACCCTAACCCAAATCCAAACCCTAAATTTTACACTAACCCTATCCCTAACACTAACCAAATTCAAACCTAAGCCTAACCCTAACAGAACCCTAACCCTAATCCTAACCCTAACCCTAAACCTAACCCTAACCCAAACCAGAACCCTAACCATAAACCTAACCCAAACCCTAACCCTAACCCTAAACCTAACCCAAACCCTAACCTTAACCCTAAACCAAACCCTAATCCTAACACTAACACTAACCCTAACCGAAAACCTAAACCCTAACCCTACTCCTAACCCTAGCCCTAACCCTTACCCTTACCCAAACACAAACCCTAAAACTAACCCTAATCCAAACCCTAACCCTAACCCTAATCCTAACCGTAACCCTAACCCTAACCCAACCCCTAACCCTCATCATAACTCTAACCCAAACCTGAACCCTAACCGTAACCCTAACCCAAATCCTAACCCTAAGCCTAACCCTAACCCTAACCCAAACCTTAACCCTAACCCAAACCATAACCCAAACCCAAATCCTAAAACTAACCCTAAAGCTAACCCTAACCATAACCCTAACCCTAACCCTAACGCTAAACCTAACCATAACCCTAACCCTAACCCTAAACCTAACCAAACCTAAACCCTAACCCAAATCCTAATCCTAACACTAACCCTAACACTAACCCTAACCAAAAACCTAAACCCTAACCCTACTCCTAACCCTAACCCTAACCCTAACACAAACCCAAACCCCAATCTTAATACAAAACCTAACCCTAAATCTAACATTAACCCTAACCCAAACCCTAACCCTAACCCTAACCCTAACCCTAACCCAAACCCTAAACCTAACCCTAAACCTAACCCTAACCCAAACCCTAAACCTAACCCTAATCCTAACCCTAATGCTAACCCTAAACCTAATTCAAACTCAAACCATAACGATATTCCTAACCCGAACCCAAGCCCTAACCCTAACCCTAAACCTAACCCAAAACATAACCCAAACCGAAACCCTAACCCTAAATCTAATCCTAAACCTAAACCCTAACCCTAACACTAACCCTAACGATAAACGAAACCTAAACCCAAACCCTAACCCTAATTCTAACCCTGACCCTAACCCTAATCCTAGTCCTAACCCTAACCCTAACCCTAACCCTAACCTGAATCCTTACCCAAACCCAAACTCTAAACCTAACTCTAATCGGAACCATAACCCTAACCCTAATCCTAACCCTAACCCTAACCATAACCCTAATCCAACACCTCACCCTAACCCTAACTCTAACCCAAACCCTAACCTAACCCTAAACCTAAACCTAAATCAAACCCTAACTCTAACACTAACCCAAACCCTAACCCTAACCTTAATCCAAACCATAACCCAAATAATAACCCTAATCCTAACCCTAACCCTAACCCTCATCCTTATCCTAACCCTAACCCTAAACCTAACCCTAACCCTAATTCTAACCCTAACCCTAACCCTAACTCAAAACCGAACCCTAACCCTAACCCTAACTCTAATCTTAACACTAACCCTAAGCCTAACACTCACTAAGATTCAAACCTCTCCCTAACCCAAACACTAACCCTAATCTAACCCAAACCCTAACCCTAACCCTAATCCTAACCCTAATGCTAACCCTAAACCTAACTCAAACTCAAACCCTAACCCTAAGCCTAACCCTAACCCAAACCCTAACCGTAACCCTAACCCTAACCCTAACTAAAACCCTAACACTAACCCAACCCGAACGCAAACCCTAACCCTAACCCGAAACTTAACCGAAAACCTAAACCTAATTGTAATCCTAAACCAAAACCTAACCCTAACCCTAACCCTAACCCTAATCCTAACCCTAACCCTAACCCTAACATAACCCAAACCCGAACCCTAACCATAACCCTAACCCAAACCCTAACCCTAACCCTAACCCTAACCCAAACCCTAACCCTAACATTAACGCGAAACCAAACCCTAATCCTAACCCTAACCCTAACAATAACCCTAACCGAAAACCTAAACCCTAACCCTCCTCCTAACCCTAACCCTAACCCTTACCCTTATCCAAACCCAAACCCTAAAACTAACCCTAATCCAAACCCTAACCCTAACCCTAATCCTAACCGTAACCCTAACCCTAACCCAACCCCTAATCCTCACCATAACTCTACCCCAAATCCGACTCTAACCCTAACCCTAACCCAAATCCTAACCCGAACCCTAACCCTAACCCTAACCCAAACCCTAACCCTAACCCTAACCCTAACCCTAATCCTAACCCTAATGCTAACCCTAAACCTAACTCAAACTCAAATCCTAACCCTAAACCTAACCCTAACCCAAACCCTAACTGTAACCCTAACCCTAACCCTAACTAAAACCCTAACACTAACCCAACCCGAACGCAAACCCTAACCCTAACCCGAAACTTAACCGAAAACCTAAACCTAACTGTAATCCTAAACCAAAACCTAACCCAAACCCTAACCCTAACCCTAACCCAAAACCTAAACCTAACCCTAAACCTAACCCTAACCCTAACCCAAAAACTAACCCTAAACCTAACCCTAAGCCAAACCCTAACCATAACCCTTATCCTAACCCATACCCAAACCCTAACCCTAACCCTAACCCTAATCCAAACCCTAACCGTAATCCTAATCCTAACCGTAACCCTAACCCTAACCCAACCCCTAACCCTCACCCTAACTCTAACCCAAACCCGAACCCTAACCCTAACCCTAACCCAAATCCTAAACCTAACCCTAACCCTAACCCAAACCCTAACCCTAATCCAAACCCTAACCCAAAACCAAACCCTAACCCTAACCCTAACCCTAAACCTAAACCTAACCATAACCCTAACCCTAACCATAAACCTAACCCAAACCTAAACCCTAAACTTTACCCTAATCGCAACTCAAACCCTAACCCTAACCCAAATCCAAACCCCAAACTTTACACTAACCCTAGCCCTAACACTAACCCAAATTCAAACTTAAGCCTAACCCTAACACAAACCCTAACCCTAATCCTAACCCTAACCCTAAACCTAACCCTAACCCTAACCCAAACCCGAACCCTAACCGTAACCCTAACCCAAACCCTAACCCTAACCCTAACCCTAACTCAAACCCTAACCCTAACCTTAACCCGAAACCAAACCCTAATCCTAACCCTAACCCTAACAATAACCCTAACCGAAAACCTAAACCCTAACCCTACTCCTAACCCTAACCCTAACCCTTACCCTTATCCAAACCCAAACCCTAAAACTAACCCTAATCCAAACCCTAACCCTAACCCTAATCCTAACCGTAACCCTAACCCTAACGCAACCACAACCCTCACCATAACTCTAACCCAAATCCGACTCTAACCCTAACCCTAACCCAAATCCTAACCCGAACCCTAACCCTAACCCTAACCCAAACCCTAACCCTAAACCAAACCCTAACCCAAACCCAAACCCTAACCCTACCCCTAACGCTAACCCTAACCATAACCCTAACCCTAACCCTAATGCTAAACCTAACCATAACCCTAACCCTAACATTAAACCTAAACAAACCTAAACCCTAAAACAAACCCTAATCCTAACACTAACACTAACACTAACCCTAACCGAAAACCTAAACCCTAACCCTACTCGAAACCCTAACCCTAACCCTAACCATAACCGAAACCTAAACCCAAACCCTAACCCTAATCCTAAGCCTAACCCTAACCCTAATCCTAGTCCTAACCCTAACCCTAACACTAACCCTAACCCTAACCTGAACCCTTACCCAAACCCAAACTCTAAACCTAACTCTAATCGGAACCATAACCCTAACCCTAATCCTAACCCTAACCCTAACCATAACCCTAATCCAACACCTCACCCTAACCCTAACTCTAACCCAAACCCTAACCTAACCCTAACTCTAAACCAAACCCAAACCGTAAACCTAACCCTAACTCTAACCCAAACCCTAACCTAACCCTAACCCTAACCCTAACTCAAACCCTAACTCTAACACTAACCCAAACCCTAACCCTAACACTAACCCAAACCATAACCCAAATAATAACCCTAATCCTAACCCTAACCCTAACCCGCATCCTTATCCTAACCCTAACCCTAACCCTAATTCTAACCCTAACCCTAACCCTAACCCTAACCCTAACCCTAACCCTAACTCTAACCCAAACCCTAACCCTAACCCTAACCCTAACCCTAAACCTAACCCTAACCTAACCCTAAACCTAACCCTAACTCTAACACTAACCCAACCCCTAACCCTAACACTAACCCAAACCATAACCCAAATAATAACCCTAATCCTAACCCTAACCCTAACCCTCATCCTTATTCAAACCCTAACCCTAACCCTAAACCTAACCCCAACCCTAATTCTAACCCTAACCTTAACCCTAACCCTAACCCTAACCCTAACACAAACCCAAACCCTAATCTTAACACAAACCCTAACCATAAGCCTAACCCTAACACTAACCCTCACCCAAACCCTAACCCTAACCATAACCCTAAACGAAACCCTAACCCTAACCCTAACCCTAACCCAAACCCTAAGCCTAACCCTAATCCTAACCCTAATGCTAACCCTAAACTTAACCATAACACTAACCCTAGTCCTATCCCTAACCCTAACCCAAACCCTAACACTAACCCTAACCTTAACCCTAACCCTAAATCAAACCCTAACCCTAACCCAAACCCTAACCCTAACCCTAAGCCTAACTGAAACACTAATCCTAAACCTAACCCTAACCCTAATGCTAACCCTAAACCTAATCCAAACTCAAACCTTAACCCTATTCCTAACCCGAACCCAAACCCTAACCCTAACCCTAAACCTAACCCTAAAAAAAACCCTAACACTAACCCTAATCCTAACCCTAACCCTAACCCTAACCCTAACCCTAAACCTCATCCTTAACCTAACCCGAACCCTAACCCTTACCCTTACCCAAACCCAAACCCTAAAACTAACTCTAATCCGAACCCTAACCATAACCCTAATCCTAACCGTAACCCTAACCCTAACCCAAACCCTAACCCTCACCATAACTCTAACCCAAACCCAAAACCTAACCCTAAACCCTAACCCAAACCCTCATCCTAACACTAACCATAACACTAACCCTAACCAAAAACCTAAACCCTAACCCTACTCCTAACTCTAACCCTAACCCTAACCCAAACCCAAACCCCAATCTTAATACAAAACCTAACCCTAAATCTAACCCAAACCCTGACCCTAACCCTAAACCTAACCCTAACCCAAACCCTAAACCTAACCCTAACCCTAACCCTAACCCAAACCCTAAACCTAACCCTAATCCTAACCCTAATGCTAACCCTAAACCTAATTCAAACTCAAACCCTAACGATATTCCTAACCCGAACCCAAACCCTAAACCTAACCGTAAACCTAACCCAAAACATAACCCAAACCGAAACCCTAACCCTAAATCTAATCCTAACCCTCAACCCTAACCCTAACACTAACCCTAACGATAAACGAAACCTAAACCCAAACCCTAACCCTAATCCTAACCCTGAACCTAACCCTAATCCTAGTCCTAACACTAACCCTAACGCTAACCCTAACCATAACCTGAACCCTTACCCAAACCCAAACTCTAAACCTAACTCTAATCGGAACCATAACCCTAACCCCAATCCTAACCCTAACCCTAACCATAACCCTAATCCAACACCTCACCCTAACCCTAACTCTAACCCAAACCCTAACCTAACCCTAAACCTAACCCTAAATCAAACCCTAACTCTAACACGAACCCAAACCCTAACCCTAACCTTAATCCAAACCATAACCCAAATAATAACCCTAATCCTAACCCTAACCCTAACCCTCATCCTTATCCTAACCCTAACCCTAAACCTAACCCTAACCCTAATTCTAACCCTAACCCTAACCCTAACCCAAAACCGAACCCTAACCCTAACCCTAACTCTAATCTTAACACTAACCCTAAGCCTAACACTCACCCAGATTCAAACCTCTCCCTAACCCAAACCCTAACACTAACCCTAACCCAAACCCTAACCCTAACCCTAATCCTAACCCTAATGCTAACCCTAAACCTAACTCAAACTCAAACCCTAACCCTAAGCCTAACCCTAACCCAAACCCTAACCGTAACCCTAACCCTAACCCTAACTAAAACCCTAACACTAACCCAACCCGAACGCAAACCCTAACCCTAACCCGAAACTTAACCGAAAACCTAAACCTAATTGTAATCCTAAACCAAAACCTAACCCTAACCCTAACCCTAACCCTAACCCTTACCCTAGCCCAAATCCTAACCCTAACCCTAACCCAAGACCTAAACCTAACCCTAAACGTAACCCGAACCCTAACCCAAGAACTAACCCTAAGCCTCACCCTAAGCCAAACCCTAACCCTAACCCCTATCCTAACCCATACCCAAACCCTAACCCTAACCCTAACCCTAATCCAAACCCTAACCGTAATCCTAATCCTAACCGTAACCCTAACCCTAACCCAACCCCTAACCCTCACCCTAACTCTAGCCCAAACCCGAACCCTAACCCTAACCCTAACCCAAATCCTAAACCTAACCCTAACCCTAAACCAAACCCTAACCCTAATCCAAACCCTAACCCAAAACCAAACCCTAACCCTAACCCTAAACTTAACCCAAACCCTAACCCTAACCCTAACCCTAAACCTAACCATAACCCTAACCCTAACCATAAACCTAACCCAAACCTAAACCCTAAAATTTACCCTAATCGTAACTCAAACCCTAACCCTAACCCAAATCCAAACCCTAAACTTTACACTAACCCTAGCCCTAACACTAACCCAAATTCAAACCTAAGCCTAACCCTAACCCAAACCCTAACCCTAATCCTAACCCTAACCCTAACTATAACAGTAACCCAAACCCGAACCCTAACCATAACCCTAACCCAAACCCCAACCCTAACCCAAACCCTAACCCTAACCTTAACCCAAACCCAAACCCTAATCTTAACACAAACCCTAACCCTAATCCTAACCCTAACCCTAACCTTAAACCAAACGCTAATCCTAACCCTAACCCTAACCCAAATCCTAACCCTAACCCTAACCCTAACCCTAACCCAAACCCTAACCCTAACCCTAATCCTAACCCTAATGCTAACCCTAAACCTAACCCTAACCCTATCCCTAAACCTAACACTAACCCTAGTCCTAACCCTAACCCTAACCCAAACCCTAACACAAACCCTAACCCAAACCCTAACCCTAAATCAAACCCTAAACCTAAACCTAACCCTAACCCGAACCCAAACACTAACCCTAACCCTAACCCTAACCCAAACCCTAACCCTAACCCTAACCCTAACCCAAACTTTAACCCTAACCCTAACCCTAACCCTAACCCAAACCCTAACCCTAATCCAAACCCTAAACCAAAACCAAACCCTAACCCTAACCCTAACCCTAACCCTAAACCTAACCATAACCCTAACCCTAACCATAAACCTAACCCAAACCTAAACCCTAAACTTTACCCTAATCGTAACTCAAACCCTAACCCTAACCGAAATCCAAACCCTAAACTTTACACTAACGCTAGCCCTAACTCTAACCCAAATTCAAACTTAAGCCTAACCCTAACACAAACCCTAACCCTAATCCTAACCCTAACCCTAACGCTAACCCTAACCCAAACCCGAACCCTAACCATAACCCTAACCAAAACCCTAACCCTAACCCTAACCCTAACTCAAACCCTAACCCTAAACTTAACACGAAACCAAACCCTAATCCTAACCCTAACCCTAACAATAACCCAAACCGAAAACCTAAACCCTAACCCTACTCCTAACCCTAACCCTAACCCTTACCCTTACTCAAACGCAAACCCTAAAACTAACCCTAATCCAAACCCTAACCCTAATCCTAATCCTAACCGTAACCCTAAACCTAACCCAACCCCTAACCCTCACCATAACTCTAACCCAAACCCGAACCCTAACCCTAACCCTAACCCAAATCCTAACCCTAACCCTAACCCTAACCCAAACCCTAACCCTAACCCAAACCCTAACCCAAACCCAAATCCTAACCCTAACCGTAAAGCTAACTCTAACCACAACCCTAACCCTAACCCTAACGCTAAACCTAACCATAACCCTAACCCTAACCCTAAACCTAACCAAACCTAAACCCTAACCCAAACCCTAATCCTAACACTCACCCTAACACTAACCCTAACCAAAAACCTAAACCCAAACCTTACTCCTAACCCTAACCCTAACCCTAACCCAAACCCAAACCCTAATCTTAATACAAACCCTAAACCTAATCCTAACTCTAACCCTAACCCTAACCCAAACCCTAATCCTAAACCTAACCCTAAACCAAATCCTAACCCTAACCCTAACCCTAACCCTAACCCTAAACAAAACCCTAAACCTAACCCTAATCCTAACCCTAACCCTAGCCCTAACCCTAACCCTAACCCTAACCCAAACCCTAACCGAAACCCAAACCCTAACCCTAACCCTAACGCTAACCCTAAACATAACCCTAACCCTAACCGTAATGCTAAACCTAACCATAACCCTAACCCTAATCCTAAACCTAACCAAACCTAAACCCTAATCCAAACCCTAATCCTAACCATAACCCTAACACTAACCCTAACCGAAAACCTAAACCCTAACCCTACTCCTAACCCTACCCCTAACCCTAACACAAACCCTAACCCTAACCGTAAACTTAACCCAAACCCTAATCTTAACACAAACCCCAACCCTAATCCTAACCCTAACCGTAACCCTAACCCAAACGCTAACCCTAACCCTAACCGTAACCCTAACCCAAACCCTAAACCTAACCCTAACCCTAACCCTAACCCTAACCCTAACCCTAAACCTAACCCAAACCCTAACCCTAACCCTAATCCTAACCCTAATGCTAACCCTAAACCTAACCCTAACACTAACCATAGTCCTAACCCTAACCCTAACCCAAACCCTAAAATTAACCCTAACCCTAAACCTAACCCTAAATCAAACCCTAAACCTAACCCTAACCCTAACTGAAACACTAATCCTAAACCTAACCCTAACCCTAATGCTAACCCTAAACCTAATTCAAACTCAAACCCTATCCCTAATCCTAACCCGAACCCAAACCCTAACCCTAATCCTAAACCTAACCCAAAACGTAACCCAAATCGAAACCCTAACCCTACACCTAACCCTAACCCTAACCCTCATCCTTATCCTAACACTAACCCTAAACCTAACCCTAATTCTAAGCCTTACCCTAACCCTAATCCTAACCCTAACCCTAACCCTAACCCAAACCCTAAGCCTAAACCTAACCCTATCCCAAACCCTAACCCTAAACCTAACCCTAACCCTAACCCTAACCCTAACCCAAACCCTAACCCTAACCCTAATCCTAAACCTAATGCTAACCCTAAACCTAACACTAACACTAACCCTAGTCCTAACTCTAATCCTAACCCAAACCCTAACCCTAACCCTAACCCGAACCCAAACCCTAACCCTAACCCTAACCCTAACTGAAATACTTATCCTAAACCTAACCCTAACCCTAATGCTAACCCTAAACTTAATTCAAACTCAAACCCTAACCCTAATCATAACCCGAAACCAAACCCTAACCCAAACCCTAAACCTAACCCAAAACATACCCCAACACGAAACACTCACCCTAACCGTACCACAAACCCCTAACCCTAACCTAACCCTAAGCATAACGCAAACCTAACCCCAAACCCTAACCCTAATCCTAACCCTTACCCTAACCCTATCCTAGTCCTAACCCTAACCCTAACCCTAACCCTAACCCTAACCTTAACCCTAACCCTATCCTAGTCCTAACCCTAACCCTAACCCTAACCCTAACCCTAACCTTAACCCTTACCCAAACCCAAACTCTAAACCTAAATCTAATCGGAACCCTAACCCTAACCCTAATCCTAACCCTAACCCTAACTATAACCCTAATCCAACACCTCACCCGAACCCTAACTCTAACCCAAATCCTAACCTAACCCTAACTCTAAACCAAACCCAAACCCTAACCCTAACCCTAACTCTAACCCAAAACCTAACATAACCCTAAACCTAACCCTAACTCAAACCCTAACTCTAACACTAACACAAACCATAACCCTAACACTAACGCAAACCATAACCCAAATAATAACCCTAATCCTAACCCTAACCCTAACCCTCATCCTTATCCTAACCCTAACCCTAACCCTAACCCTAACCCTAACCCAAACCCAAACCCTAATCTTAACACAAACCCTAACCTTAATCCTAACTCTAACACTAACCCTAACCCAAACCCTAACCCTAACCCTAACCCTAACCCTAACCCAAACCCTAACCCAAACCCTAACCCAAACCCTAAACCTAACCCTAATCCTAACCCTAATGCTAACCCTAAACCTAACCCTAACACTAACACTAGTCCTAACCCTAACCCTAACCCAAACCCTAACACTAACCCTAACCCTAACCCTAACCCTAAATCAAACCCTAACCCAAAACTTAACCTGATCCCAAACCCTAACCCTAACCCTACCCCTAACTGAAACACTAATCCTAAACCTAACCCTAACCCTCATGCTAACCAAAGCCTAATTCAAACTCAAACCCTAACCCTATTCCTAACCCGAACCCAAACCCTAACCCTAACCCTAACCCAAAACATAACCCAAACCGAAACCCTAACCCTAAATCTAACCTTAACCCTAAACCCTAACCCTAACACTAACCCTAAATATAACTCAAACCTAAACCCAAACATTAACCCTAATCCTCACCCTAACCCTAACCCTAATCCTAGTCCTAACCCTAACCCTAAACCTAACCCTAACCCTAACCTTAACCCTTACCCAAACCCAAACTCTAAACCTAACTCTAATCGGAACCGTAACCCTAACCCTAATCCCAACCCTAACCCTAACCATAACCCTAATCCCACACCTCACCCTAACCCTAACTCTAACCCAAACCCTAACCTAAAACCAACTCTAAACCAAACCCAAACCATAACCCTAACCCTAATTCTAACCCAAACCCTAACCTAACAGTAAACCTAACCCTAACTCAAAACCTAACTCTAACACTAACCCAAACCCTAACCCTAACGCAAACCTAAACCATAACCCAAATACTAACCCTAATCCTAACCCTAACCCTAAACCTCATCCTTATCCTAACCCGAACCCTAACCCTTAGCCTTACCCAAAACCAAACCCTAAAACTAACCCTAATCCGAACCCTAAACATAACCCTAATCCTAACCGTAACTCTAACACTAACCCAAACCGTAAACCTCACCCTAACTCTAACCCAAACCTGAAACCTAACCCTAACCCTAACCCAAATCCTAACCCTAACCCTAACCCTAACCCTAACCAAAACCCTAACCCTAATCCAAACCCTAAACCAAAACCAAACCCTAACCCTAACCCTAAACTTAACCCAAACCCTAACACTAAGCCTAACCCTAAACCTAACCATAACCCTAACCCTAATCATAAACCTCACCCAAAATTAAACCCTAAACTTTACGCTAATCGTAACTCAAACCTAACCCTAACCCAAATCCAAACCCTAAATTTTACACTAACCCTATCCCTAACACTAACCAAATTCAAACCTAAGCCTAACCCTAACAAAACCCTAACCCTAATCCTAACCCTAACCCTAAACCTTACCCTAACCCAAACCCGAACCCTAACCATAAACCTAACCCAAACCCTAACCCTAACCCTAAACCTAACCCAAACCCTAACCTTAACCCTAAACCAAACCCTAATCCTAACACTAACACTAACCCTAACCGAAAACCTAAACCCTAACCCTACTCCTAACCCTAGCCCTAACCCTTACCCTTACCCAAACACAAACCCTAAAACTAACCCTAATCCAAACCCTAACCCTAACCCTAATCCTAACCGTAACCCTAACCCTAACCCAACCCCTAACCCTCATCATAACTCTAACCCAAACCTGAACCCTAACCGTAACCCTAACCCAAATCCTAACCCTAAGCCTAACCCTAACCCTAACCCAAACCTTAACCCTAACCCAAACCATAACCCAAACCCAAATCCTAAAACTAACCCTAAAGCTAACCCTAACCATAACCCTAACCCTAACCCTAACGCTAAACCTAACCATAACCCTAACCCTAACCCTAAACCTAACCAAACCTAAACCCTAACCCAAATCCTAATCCTAACACTAACCCTAACACTAACCCTAACCAAAAACCTAAACCCTAACCCTACTCCTAACCCTAACCCTAACCCTAACACAAACCCAAACCCCAATCTTAATACAAAACCTAACCCTAAATCTAACATTAACCCTAACCCAAACCCTAACCCTAACCCTAACCCTAACCCTAACCCAAACCCTAAACCTAACCCTAAACCTAACCCTAACCCAAACCCTAAACCTAACCCTAATCCTAACCCTAATGCTAACCCTAAACCTAATTCAAACTCAAACCATAACGATATTCCTAACCCGAACCCAAGCCCTAACCCTAACCCTAAACCTAACCCAAAACATAACCCAAACCGAAACCCTAACCCTAAATCTAATCCTAAACCTAAACCCTAACCCTAACACTAACCCTAACGATAAACGAAACCTAAACCCAAACCCTAACCCTAATTCTAACCCTGACCCTAACCCTAATCCTAGTCCTAACCCTAACCCTAACCCTAACCCTAACCTGAATCCTTACCCAAACCCAAACTCTAAACCTAACTCTAATCGGAACCATAACCCTAACCCTAATCCTAACCCTAACCCTAACCATAACCCCAATCCAACACCTCACCCTAACCCTAACTCTAACCCAAACCCTAACCTAACCCTAAACCTAAACCTAAATCAAACCCTAACTCTAACACTAACCCAAACCCTAACCCTAACCTTAATCCAAACCATAACCCAAATAATAACCCTAATCCTAACCCTAACCCTAACCCTCATCCTTATCCTAACCCTAACCCTAAACCTAACCCTAACCCTAATTCTAACCCTAACCCTAACCCTAACTCAAAACCGAACCCTAACCCTAACCCTAACTCTAATCTTAACACTAACCCTAAGCCTAACACTCACTAAGATTCAAACCTCTCCCTAACCCAATCCCTAACCCTAATCTAACCCAAACCCTAAGCCTAACCCTAATCCTAACCCTAATGCTAACCCTAAACCTAACTCAAACTCAAACCCTAACCCTAAGCCTAACCCTAACCCAAACCCTAACCGTAACCCTAACCCTAACCCTAACTAAAACCCTAACACTAACCCAACCCGAACGCAAACCCTAACCCTAACCCGAAACTTAACCGAAAACCTAAACCTAATTGTAATCCTAAACCAAAACCTAACCCTAACCCTAACCCTAACCCTAATCCTAACCCTAACCCTAACCCTAACATAACCCAAACCCGAACCCTAACCATAACCCTAACCCAAACCCTAACCCTAACCCTAACCCTAACCCAAACCCTAACCCTAACATTAACGCGAAACCAAACCCTAATACTAACCCTAACCCTAACAATAACCCTAACCGAAAACCTAAACCCTAACCCTACTCCTAACCCTAACCCTAACCCTTACCCTTATCCAAACCCAAACCCTAAAACTAACCCTAATCCAAACCCTAACCCTAACCCTAATCCTAACCGTAACCCTAACCCTAACCCAACCCCTAATCCTCACCATAACTCTACCCCAAATCCGACTCTAACCCTAACCCTAACCCAAATCCTAACCCGAACCCTAACCCTAACGCTAACCCAAACCCTAACCCTAACCCTAACCCTAACCCTAATCCTAACCCTAATGCTAACCCTAAACCTAACTCAAACTCAAATCCTAACCCTAAACCTAACCCTAACCCAAACCCTAACTGTAACCCTAACCCTAACCCTAACTAAAACCCTAACACTAACCCAACCCGAACGCAAACCCTAACCCTAACCCGAAACTTAACCGAAAACCTAAACCTAACTGTAATCCTAAACCAAAACCTAACCCTAACCCTAACCCTAACCCTAAACCTAACCCAAACCCTAACCCAAACCCTAACCCAAAACCTAAACCTAACCCTAAACCTAACCCTAACCCTAACCCAAAAACTAACCCTAAACCTAACCCTAAGCCAAACCCTAACCATAACCCTTATCCTAACCCATACCCAAACCCTAACCCTAACCCTAACCCTAATCCAAACCCTAACCGTAATCCTAATCCTAACCGTAACCCTAACCCTAACCCAACCCCTAACCCTCACCCTAACTCTAACCCAAACCCGAACCCTAACCCTAACCCTAACCCAAATCCTAAACCTAACCCTAACCCTAACCCAAACCCTAACCCTAATCCAAACCCTAACCCAAAACCAAACCCTAACCCTAACCCTAACCCTAACCCTAAAGCTAACCATAACCCTAACCCTAACCATAAACCTAACCCAAACCTAAACCCTAAACTTTACCCTAATCGCAACTCAAACCCTAACCCTAACCCAAATCCAAACCCTAAACTTTACACTAACCCTAGCCCTAACACTAACCCAAATTCAAACTTAAGCCTAACCCTAACACAAACCCTAACCCTAATCCTAACCCTAACCCTAAACCTAACCCTAACCCTAACCCAAACCCGAACCCTAACCGTAACCCTAACCCAAACCCTAACCCTAACCCTAACCCTAACTCAAACCCTAACCCTAACCTTAACCCGAAACCAAACCCTAATCCTAACCCTAACCCTAACAATAACCCTAACCGAAAACCTAAACCCTAACCCTACTCCTAACCCTAACCCTAACCCTTACCCTTATCCAAACCCAAACCCTAAAACTAACCCTAATCCAAACCCTAACCCTAACCCTAATCCTAACCGTAACCCTAACCCTAACGCAACCCCTAACCCTCACCATAACTCTAACCCAAATCCGACTCTAACCCTAACCCTAACCCAAATCCTAACCCGAACCCTAACCATAACCCTAACCCAAACCCTAACCCTAACCCAAACCCTAACCCAAACCCAAACCCTAACCCTACCCCTAACGCTAACCCTAACCATAACCCTAACCCTAACCCTAATGCTAAACCTAACCATAACCCTAACCCTAACATTAAACCTAAACAAACCTAAACCCTAAAACAAACCCTAATCCTAACACTAACACTAACACTAACCCTAACCGAAAACCTAAACCCTAACCCTACTCGAAACCCTAACCCTAACCCTAACCATAACCGAAACCTAAACCCAAACCCTAACCCTAATCCTAAGCCTAACCCTAACCCTAATCCTAGTCCTAACCCTAACCCTAACACTAACCCTAACCCTAACCTGAACCCTTACCCAAACCCAAACTCTAAACCTAACTCTAATCGGAACCATAACCCTAACCCTAATCCTAACCCTAACCCTAACCATAACCCTAATCCAACACCTCACCCTAACCCTAACTCTAACCCAAACCCTAACCTAACCCTAACTCTAAACCAAACCCAAACCGTAAACCTAACCCTAACTCTAACCCAAACCCTAACGTAACCCTAACCCTAACCCTAACTCAAACCCTAACTCTAACACTAACCCAAACCCTAACCCTAACACTAACCCAAACCATAACCCAAATAATAACCCTAATCCTAACCCTAACCCTAACCCGCATCCTTATCCTAACCCTAACCCTAACCCTAATTCTAAACCTAACCCTTACCCTTACCCTAACCCTAACCCTAACCCTAACTCTAACCCAAACCCTAACCCTAACCCTAACCCTAACCCTAAACCTAACCCTAACCTAACCCTAAACCTAACCCTAACTCTAACACTAACCCAACCCCTAACCCTAACACTAACCCAAACCATAACCCAAATAATAACCCTAATCCTAACCCTAACCCTAACCCTCATCCTTATTCAAACCCTAACCCTAACCCTAAACCTAACCCCAACCCTAATTCTAACCCTAACCTTAACCCTAACCCTAACCCTAACCCTAACACAAACCCAAACCCTAATCTTAACACAAACCCTAACCATAAGCCTAACCCTAACACTAACCCTCACCCAAACCCTAACCCTAACCATAACCCTAAACGAAACCCTAACCCTAACCCTAACCCTAACCCAAACCCTAACCCTAACCCTAATCCTAACCCTAATGCTAACCCTAAACTTAACCCTAACACTAACCCTAGTCCTAACCCTAACCCTAACCCAAACCCTAACACTAACCCTAACCTTAACCCTAACCCTAAATCAAACCCTAACCCTAACCCAAACCCTAACCCTAACCCTAAGCCTAACTGAAACACTAATCCTAAACCTAACCCTAACCCTAATGCTAACCCTAAACCTAATCCAAACTCAAACCTTAACCCTATTCCTAACCCGAACCCAAACCCTAACCCTAACCCTAAACCTAACCCTAAAAAAAACCCTAACACTAACCCTAATCCTAACCCTAACCCTAACCCTAACCCTAACCCTAAACCTCATCCTTAACCTAACCCGAACCCTAACCCTTACCCTTACCCAAACCCAAACCCTAAAACTAACTCTAATCCGAACCCTAACCATAACCCTAATCCTAACCGTAACCCTAACCCTAACCCAAACCCTAACCCTCACCCTAACTCTAACCCAAACCCAAAACCTAACCCTAAACCCTAACCCAAACCCTAATCCTAACACTAACCCTAACACTAACCCTAACCAAAAACCTAAACCCTAACCCTACTCCTAACTCTAACCCTAACCCTAACCCAAACCCAAACCCCAATCTTAATACAAAACCTAACCCTAAATCTAACCCAAACCCTGACCCTAACCCTAAACCTAACCCTAACCCAAACCCTAAACCTAACCCTAACCCTAACCCTAACCCAAACCCTAAACCTAACCCTAATCCTAACCCTAATGCTAACCCTAAACCTAATTCAAACTCAAACCCTAACGATATTCCTAACCCGAACCCAAACCCTAAACCTAACCCTAAACCTAACCCAAAACATAACCCAAACCGAAACCCTAACCCTAAATCTAATCCTAACCCTCAACCCTAACCCTAACACTAACCCTAACGATAAACGAAACCTAAACCCAAACCCTAACCCTAATCCTAACCCTGAACCTAACCCTAATCCTAGTCCTAACACTAACCCTAACCCTAACCCTAACCATAACCTGAACCCTTACCCAAACCCAAACTCTAAACCTAACTCTAATCGGAACCATAACCCTAACCCCAATCCTAACCCTAACCCTAACCATAACCCTAATCCAACACCTCACCCTAACCCTAACTCTAACCCAAACCCTAACCTAACCCTAAACCTAACCCTAAATCAAACCCTAACTCTAACACGAACCCTAACCCTAACCCTAACCTTAATCCAAACCATAACCCAAATAATAACCCTAATCCTAACCCTAACCCTAACCCTCATCCTTATCCTAACCCTAACCCTAAACCTAACCCTAACCCTAATTCTAACCCTAACCCTAACCCTAACCCAAAACCGAACCCTAACCCTAACCCTAACTCTAATCTTAACACTAACCCTAAGCCTAACACTCACCCAGATTCAAACCTCTCCCTAACCCAAACCCTAACACTAACCCTAACCCAAACCCTAACCCTAACCCTAATCCTAACCCTAATGCTAACCCTAAACCTAACTCAAACTCAAACCCTAACCCTAAGCCTAACCCTAACCCAAACCCTAACCGTAACCCTAACCCTAACCCTAACTAAAACCCTAACACTAACCCAACCCGAACGCAAACCCTAACCCTAACCCGAAACTTAACCGAAAACCTAAACCTAATTGTAATCCTAAACCAAAACCTAACCCTAACCCTAACCCTAACCCTAACCCTAACCCTAACCCTAACCCAAATCCTAACCCTAACCCTAACCCAAAACCTAAACCTAACCCTAAACGTAACCCTAACCCTAACCCAAAAACTAACCCTAAACCTAACCCTAAGCCAAACCCTAACCCTAACCCTTATCCTAACCCATACCCAAACCCTAACCCTAACCCTAACCCTAATCCAAACCCTAACCGTAATCCTAATCCTAACCGTAAACCTAACCCTAACCCAACCCCTAACCCTCACCCTAACTCTAACCCAAACCCGAACCCTAACCCTAACCCTAACCCAAATCCTAAACCTAACCCTAACCCTAAACCAAACCCTAACCCTAATCCAAACCCTAACCCAAAACCAAACCCTAACCCTAACCCTAAACTTAACCCAAACCCTAACCCTAACCCTAACCCTAAACCTAACCAACACCCTAACCCTAACCATAAACCTAACCCAAACCTAAACCCTAAAATTTACCCTAATCGTAACTCAAACCCTAACCCTAACCCAAATCCAAACCCTAAACTTTACACTAACCCTAGCCCTAACACTAACCCAAATTCAAACCTAAGCCTAACCCTAACCCAAACCCTAACCCTAATCCTAACCCTAACCCTAACTATAACAGTAACCCAAACCCGAACCCTAACCATAACCCTAACCCAAACCCTAACCCTAACCCAAACCCTAACCCTAACCTTAACCCAAACCCAAACCCTAATCTTAACACAAACCCTAACCCTAATCCTAACCCTAACCCTAACCTTAAACCAAACGCTAATCCTAACCCTAACCCTAACCCAAATCCTAACCCTAACCCTAACCCTAACCCTAACCCAAACCCTAACCCTAACCCTAATCCTAACCCTAATGCTAACCCTAAACCTAACCCTAACCCTATCCCTAAACCTAACACTAACCCTAGTCCTAACCCTAACCCTAACCCAAACCCTAACACAAACCCTAACCCAAACCCTAACCCTAAATCAAACCCTAAACCTAAACCTAACCCTAACCCGAACCCAAACACTAACCCTAACCCTAACCCTAACCCAAACCCTAACCCTAACCCTAACCCTAACCCAAACTTTAACCCTAACCCTAACCCTAACCCTAACCCAAACCCTAACCCTAATCCAAACCCTAAACCAAAACCAAACCCTAACCCTAACCCTAACCCTAACCCTAAACCTAACCATAACCCTAACCCTAACCATAAACCTAACCCAAACCTAAACCCTAAACTTTACCCTAATCGTAACTCAAACCCTAACCCTAACCGAAATCCAAACCCTAAACTTTACACTAACGCTAGCCCTAACTCTAACCCAAATTCAAACTTAAGCCTAACCCTAACACAAACCCTAACCCTAATCCTAACCCTAACCCTAACCCTAACCCTAACTCAAACCCGAACCCTAACCATAACCCTAACCA
>CM069526.1:131230000-131240000 GCA_035773235.1 Eospalax fontanierii
TAACCCTAACCCGAACCCAAACACTAACCCTAACCCTAACCCTAACCCAAACCCTAACCCTAACCCTAACCCTAACCCAAACTTTAACCCTAACCCTAACCCTAACGCTAACCCAAACCCTAAACCTAACCCTAATCCTAACCCTAATGCTAACTCTAAACCTAATTCAAACTCAAGCCCTAACGATATTCCTAACCCGAACCCAAACCCTAACCCTAACCCTAAACCTAACACAAAACATAACCCAAACCGAAACCCTAACCCTAATTCTAATCCTAACCCTAAACCCTAACCCTAACACTAACACTAACCATTAACGAAACCTAAACCCAAACCCTAACCCTAATCCTAACCCTAACCCTAACCCTAATCCTAGTCCTAACCCTAACCCTAACTGTAACCCTAACCCTAACCTGAACCCTTACCCAAACCCAAACTCTAAACCTAACTCTAATCGGAACCATAACCCTAACCCTAATCCTAACCCTAACCCTAACCATAACCCTAATCCAACACCTCACCCTAACCCTAACTCTAACCCAAACCCTAACCTAACCCTAAACCTAACCCTAACTCAAACCCTAACTCTAACACTAACCCAAACCCTAACCCTAACCCTAATCCAAACCATAACCCAAATATTAACACTAATCCAAACCCTAACCCTAACCCTCATCCTTATCCTAACCCTAACCCTAAACCTAACCCTAACCCTAACCCTAACCCTAACCCTAATTCTAAACCTAACCCTAACCCTAACCCAAAACCTAAACCTAACCCTAACCCTAACCCTAATCTTAACACTAACCCTAAGCCTAACACTCACCCAGATTCAAACCTCTCCCTAACCCAAACCCTAACCCTAACCCTAACCCTATCCCTAATCCTAACCCTAATGCTAACCCTAAACCTAACTCAAACTCAAACCCTAACCCTAACCCTAACCCTAACCCAAACCCTAACCGTAACCCTAACCCTAACCCTAACTAAAACCCTAACACTAACCCAACCCGAACGCAAACCCTAACCCTAACCCGAAACTTAACCGAAAACCTAAACCTAACTTTAATCCTAACCCAAAACCTAACCCTAAACCTAACCCTAACCCTAACCCTAACCCTAACCCTAACCCAAAACCTAAACCTAACCCTAAACCTAACCCTAACCCTAACCCAAAAACTAACCCTAAACCTAACCCTAAGCCAAACCCTAACCCTAACCCTTATCCTAACCCATACCCAAACCCTAACCCTAACCCTAACCCTAGTCCAAACCCTACCCGTAATCCTAACCCTACCCGTAACCCTAACCCTAACCCAACCCCTAACCCTCACCCTAACTCTAACCCAAACCCTAAACCTAACCAAACCTAAACCCTAATCCAAACCCTAATCCTAACACTAACCCTAACACTAACCCTCACCAAAAACCTAAACCCTAACCCTACTCCTAACCCTAACCCTAACCCTAACCCTAACCCAAACCCAAACCCCTATCTTAATACAAACCCTAACCCTAATCCTAACTCTAACCCTAACCCTAACCCAAACCATAATCCTAACCCTAACCCTAAACCAAACCGTAACCCTAACCCTAACCCTAACCAAAACCCTAAATCTAACCCTAATCCTAATGCTAATGCTAACCCTAAAACTAACCCTAACACTAACCCAAGTCCTAACCCTAACCCTAACCCTAACCTAAGCCTAACCCTAATCCTAACCCTAAACCTAATTCAAACTCAAACCCTAACCCTATTCCTAACCCGAACCGAAACCCTAATCCTAACCCTAAACCTAACCCAAAACATAACCCAAACCGAAACCCTAACCCTAAATCTAACCCTAACCCTAACCCAAACCCTAACCCTAACCCTAACCCTAACCCTAACCCTAACCCTAACCCTAACCCAAACTTTAACCCTAACCCTAACCCTAACGCTAACCCAAACCCTAAACCTAACCCTAATCCTAACCCTAATGCTAACTCTAAACCTAATTCAAACTCAAGCCCTAACGATATTCCTAACCCGAACCCAAACCCTAACCCTAACCCTAAACCTAACCCAAAACATAACCCAAACCGAAACCCTAACCCTAAATCTAATCCTAACACTAAACCCTAACCCTAACACTAACACTAACCATAAACGAAACCTAAATCCAAACCCTAACCCTAATCCTAACCCTAACCCTAACCCTAATCCTAGTCCTAACCCTAACCCTAACCCTAACCGTAACCCTAACACTAACCTGAACCCTTACCCAAACCCAAACTCTAAACCTAACTCTAATCGGAACCATAACCCTAACCCTAATCCTAACCCTAACCCTAACCATAAACCTAATCCAAAACCTCACCCTAACCCTAACTCTAACCCAAACCCTAACCTAACCCTAAACCTATCCCTAACTCAAACCCTAACTCTAACACTAACCCAAACCCTAACCCTAACCCTAATCCAAACCATAACCCAAATAATAACCCTAATCCTAACCCTAACCCTAACCCTCATCCTTATCCTAACCCTAACCCTAACCCTAACCCTAACCCTAACCCTAACCCAAAACCTAAACCTAATCCTAACCCTAACCCAAATCTTAACACTAATCCTAAGCCTAACACTCACCCAGATTGAAACCTCTCCCTAACCCAAACCCTATCCCTAACCCTAACCCAAACCCTAAACCTAACCCTAATCCTAACCCTAATGCTAACCCTAAACCTAACTCAAACTCAAACCCTAACCCTAAGCCTAACCCTAACACAAACCCTAACCGTAACCCTAACCCTAACCCTAACTAAAACCCTAACACTAACCCAACCCGAACGCAAACCCTAACCCTAACCTGAAACTTAACCGAAAACCAAAACCTAACTGTAATCCTAAACCAAAACCTAACCCTAACCCAAACCCTAACCCTATCCCTAACCCAAACGCTAACCCTAACCCTAACCCAAAACCTAAACCTAACCCTAAACCTAACCCTAACCCTAACCCAAAACCTAACCCTAAACCTAACCCTAAGCCAAACCCTAACCCTAATCCTTATCCTAACCCATACCCAAACCCTAACCCTAACCCTAACCCTAATCCAAACCCTAACCGTAATCCTAATCCTAACCGTAACCCTAACCCTAACCCAACCCCTAAACCTCACCCTAACTCTAACCCAAACCCGAACCCCTACCCTAACCCTAACCCAAATCCTAACCCTAACCCTAACCCTAACCCTAACCCAAACCCTAACCCTAATCCAAACCCTAACCCAAAACCAAACCCTAACCCTAACCCTAAACTTAACGCAAACCCTAACCCGTAACCCTAACCCTAAACCTAACCATAACCCTAACCCTAACCATAAACCTAACCAAAACCTAAACCCTAAACTTTACCCTAATCGTAACTCAAACCCTAACCCTAACCCAAATCCAAACCCTAAACTTTACAATAACCCTAGCCTTAACACTAACCCAAATTCAAACCTAAGCCTAAACCTAACCCAAACCCTAACCCTAATCGAACCCTAACCCTAACCCTAACCCTAACCCTAACCCTAACCCTAACCTTAACCCAAACCCAAACCCTAATCTTAACACAAACCCTAACCCTAATCCTAACCCTAACCCTAACATTAAACCAAACGCTAACCCTGACCCTAACCCTAACCCAAAGCCTAACCCTAACCCTAATCCTAACCCTAACCCAAACCCTAACCCTAACCCTAATCCTAACCATAATGCTAACCCTAAATCTAACCCTAACCCTATCCCTAACCCTAACACTAACCCTAGTCCTAACCCTAACCCTAACCCAAACCCTAACACAAACCCTAACCCAAACCCTAACCCTAAATCAAACCCTAAACCTAACCCTAACCCTAACCCGAACCCAAACCCTAACCCTAACCCTAACCCTAACCCAAACCCTAACCCTAACCCTAATCCTAACCCTAATGCTAACCCTAAACCTAACCCAAACCCTAACCCTAACCCTAACTCTAACCCAAACCCTAACCTAACCCTAAACCTAACCCTAACTCTAACACTAACCCAAACCCTAACCCTAACACTAACCCAAACGATACCCAAATAATAACCCTAATCCTAACACTAACCCTAACCCTCATCCTTATTCTAACCCTAACCCTAACCCTAAACCTAACCCTAACCCTAATTCTAACCCTAACCTTAACCCTACCCTAACCCTGACCCTAACACAAACCCAAACCCTAATCTTAACACAAACCCTAACCCTAATCCTACCCCTACCCCTAACCCTCAACCAAACCCTAACCATAACCATAACCCTAAACGAAACCCTAACCCTAACCCTAACCCAAACCCTAACCCTAACCCTAATCGTAACCCTAATGCTAACCCTAAACTTAACCCTAACACTAACCCTAGTACTAACCCTAACCCTAACCCAAACCCTAACACTAACCCTAACCTTAACCCTAACCCTAAATCAAACCCTAACCCTAACCCTAACCCTAACCCGAACCCAAATCCTCATCCTAACCCTAAGCCTAACTGAAACACTAATCCTAAACCTAACCCTAAACCTGATGCTAACCCTAAACCTAATCCAAACTCAAACCTTAACCCTATTCCTATCCCGAACCCAAACCCTAACCCTAAACCTAAACTTAACCCTAACCAAAACCCTAACCCTAACCCTAACCCTAACCCTAACCCTAACCCTAACCCTAACCCTAAACCTCATCCTTACCCTAACCCGAACCCTAACTCTTACCCTTACCCAAACCCAAACCCTAAAACTAACCCTAATCCGAACCCTAACCATAACACTAATCCTAACCGTAAACCTAACCCTAACCCAAACCCTAACCCTCACCCTAACTCTAACCCAAACCCGAAACCTAACCCTAATCCTAACCCAAATCCTACCCCTACCCCTAACCCTAACCCTAACCAAAACCCTAACCCTAATCCAAACCCTAACCCAAAACCAAACCCTATCCCTAAACCTAAACTTAACCCAAACCCTAACCCTAACCCTAAACCTAACCATAACCCTAACCCTAACCATAAACCTCACCCAAAACTAAACCCTAAACTTTATGCTAATCGTAACTCAAACCCTAACCCTAACCCAAATTTAAACCCTAAACTTTACACTAACCCTAGCCCTAACACTAACCAAATTCAAACCTAAGCCTAACCCTAACCCAAACCCTACCCCTCCTCCTAACTCTAACCCTAATCCTACCCCAAACCCGAACCCTAAAAATGAACCTAACCCAAACCCTAACCCTAACCCTAAACCTAACCCAAAACCTAACCTTAGCCCTAAACCAAACCCTAATCCTAACCCATACTCAAACCCTAACCCTAACCCTAACCCTAATCCAAACCCTAACCGTAATCCTAATCCTAACCGTAACCCTAACCCTAACCCAACCCCTAACCCTCACCCTAACTCTAACCCAAACCCGAACCCCTACCCTAACCCTAACCCAAATCCTAACCCTAACCCTAACCCTAACCCTAACCCAAACCCTAACCCTAATCCAAACCCTAACCCAAAACCAAACCCTAACCCTAACCCTAAACTTAACGCAAACCCTAACCCGTAACCCTAACCCTAAACCTAACCATAACCCTAACCCTAACCATAAACCTAACCAAAACCTAAACCTAACACTAACACTAACCCTAACCGAAAACCTAAACCCTAAACCTACTCCTAACCCTAGCCCTAACCCTTACACTTACCCAAACGCAAATCCTAAAACTAACCCTAATCCAAACCCTAACCCTAACCATAATCCTAACCGTAACCCTAACCCTAACCCAACCCCTAACCCTCACCATAACTCTAACCCAAACCCGAACCCTAACCGTAACCCTAACCCAAATCATAACCCTAACCCTAACCCTAACCCTAACCCTAACCCAAACCTTAACCCTAACCCAAACCCTAACCCAAACCCAAATCCTAACCCTAACCCTAAAGCTAACCCTAACCATAACCCTAACCCTAACCCTAAACCTAACCAAACCTAAACCTTAACCCAAAACCTAATCCTAACACTAACCCTAACACTAACCCTAACCAAAAACCTAAACCCTAACCCTACTCCTAACCCTAACCCTAACCCTAACCCAAACCCAAACCACAATCTTAATACAAACCCTAACCCTAATCCTAACTCTAACCCTAACCCTAACCCAAACCCTAATCCTAACCCTAACCCTAAACCAAACCCTAACCCTAACCCTAACCATAAACCTAACCCAAACCTAAACCCTAAACGTTACCCTAATCGTAACTCAAACCCTAACCCTAACCCAAATCCAAACCCTTAACTTTACACTAACCCTAGCCCTAACACTAACCCAAATTCAAACCTAAGCCTAACCCTAACCCAAACCCTAACCCTAATCCTAACCCTAACCCTAACCCTAACCCTAACCCAAACCCGAACCCTAACCAAAACCCTAATCCTAACCCTAACCCTAACAATAACCCTAACCGAAAACCTAAACCCTAACCCAACCCCTAACCCTCACCAAAACTCTAACCCAAATCTGACTCTAACCCTAACCCTAACCCAAATCCTAACGCGAACCCTAACCCTAACCCTAACCCAAACCCTAACACTAACCCAAACCCTAACCCAAACCCAAACCCTAACCCTAACCCTAACGCTAATCCTAACCATAACCCTAACCCTAACGCTAATGCGAAACCTAACCATAACCCTAACCCTAACCCTAAACCTAAACAAACCTAAACCCTAACCCAAACCCTAATCCTAACACTAACCCTAACACTAACCCTAACGGAAAACCTAAACCCTAACCCTACTCGAAACCCTAAACCTAACCCTAACCATAACCGAAACCTAAACCCAAACCCTAACCCTAATCCTAGTCCTAACCCTAACCCTAACCCAAACCCTAACCCTAACCCTAAACCTAACCCTAACCCTAACCCTAACCCTAACCCAAACCCTAACACTAACCCTAACACAAACCCTAACCCTAACCCTAATCCTAACCCTAATGCTAACCCTAAAACTAAGTCAAATTCAAACCCTAACCCTAAGCCTAACCCTAACCCAAACCCTAACTGTAACCCTAACCCTAACCCTAACTAAAACCCTAACACTAACCCAACCCGAACGCAAACCCTAAGCCTAACCCAAAACTTAACGGAAAAACTAAACCTAACTGTAATCCTAAACCAAAACCTAACCCTAACCCTAACCCTAACCGTAACACTAACCCAAACTCTAACCCTAACCCTAACCCTAACCCAAAACCTAAACCTAACCCTAAACCTAACCCTAACCCTAACTCAAAAACTAACCCTAAACCTAACCCTAAGCCAAACCCTAACCCTAACACTTATCCTAACCCATACCCAAACCCTAACCCTAACTCTAACCCAAACCCGAACCCTAACCCTAACCCTAACCCAAATCCAAACCCTTAACTTTACACTAACCCTAGCCCTAACACTAACCCAAATTCAAACCTAAGCCTAACCCTAACCCAAACCCTAACCCTAACCCTAACCCTAACCCTAACCCAAACCCGAACCCTAACCATAACCCTAACCGAAACCCTAACCCTAACCCTAACCCTAACCCAAACCCTAACCCTAAACTTAACCCGAAACCAAACCCTAATCCTAACCCTAACCCTAACAATAACCCTAATCGAAAACCTAAACCCTAACCCTACTCCTAACCCTAACCCTAACCCTTACCCTTATCCAAACCCAAACCCTAAAACTAACCCTAATCCAAACCCTAACCCTAACCCTAATCCTAACCGTAACCCTAACCCTAACCCAACCCCTAACCCTCACCAAAACTCTAACCCAAATCGGACTCTAACCCTAACCCTAACCCAAATCCTAACCCGAACCCTAACCGTAACCCTAACCCAAACCCTAACACTAACCCAAACCCTAACCCAAACCCAAACCCTAACCCTAACCCTAACGCTAACCCTAACCATAACCTTAATCCTAAAGCTAATGCTAAATATAACCATAACCCTAACCCTAACCCTAAACCTAAACAAACCTAAACCCTAACCCAAACCCTAATCTTAACACTAACCCTAACACTAACCCTAACGGAAAACGCAAACCCTAACCCTACTCGTAACACTAACCCTAACCCTAACCATAACCGAAACCTAAACCCAAACCCTAACCCAAAACCTAACCCTAACCCTAACCCTAACCCTAAACTTAACACTAACCCTAAGCCTAACACTCACCCAGATTCAAACCTCTCCCTAACCCAAACCCTAACCCTAACCCTATCCCAAACCCTAACCCTAACCCTAATCCTAACCCTAATGCTAACCCTAAACCTAACTCAAACTCAAACCCTAACCCTAAGCCTAACCCTAACCCAAACCCTAACTGTAACCCTAACCCTAACCCTAACTAAAACCCTAACACTAACCCAACCCGAATGCAAACCCTAACCCTAACCCAAAACTTAACCGAAAACCTAAACCTAACTGTAATCCTAAACCAAAACCTAACCCTAACCCTAACCCTAACCCTAACCCTAACCCAAACCCTAACCCTAACCCTAACCCAAAACCTAAACCTAACCCTAAACCTAACCCTAATCCTAACCCAAAAACTAACCCTAAACCTAACCCTAAGCCAAACCCTAACCCTAACCCTTATCCAAACCCATACCCCAACCCTAACCCTAAACCTAACCCTAATCCAAACCCTAACCGTAATCCTAATCCTAACCGTAAACCTAACCCTAACCCAACCCCTAACCCTCACCCTAACTCTAACCCAAACCCGAACCCTAACCCTAAACCTAACCCAAATCCTAACCCTAACCCTAACCATAACCCTAACCCTAACCCTAACCCAAACCCTAACCCCAACCCTAACCCTACCCCTAACCCAAACCCTAAACCTAACCCTAATCCTAACCCTAATGCTAACCCTAAACCTAATTCAAGCCCTGACGATATTCCTAACCCGAACCCAAACCCTAACCCTTACCCTAAACCTAACCCAAAACATAAGCCAAACCGAAACACTAACCCTAAATCTAATCCTAACCCTAAACCCTAACCCTAACACTAACCCTAACCATAAACGAAACCTAAACCCAAACCCTAACCCTAATCCTAACCCTAACCCTAACCCTAATCCTAGTCCTAACCCTAACCCTAACCCTAACCCTAACCCTAACCTGAACCCTTACCCGAACCCAAACTCTAAACCTAACACTAATCGGAACCATAACCCTAACCCTAACCCTAACCCTAACCCTTATCCTAACCCATACCCAAACCCTAACCCTAACCCTAACCCTAATCCAAACCCCAACCGTAATCCTAATCCTAACCGTAACCCTAACCCTAACCCAACCCCTAACCCTCACCCTAAGTCTAACCCAAACCCGAACCCTAACCCTAACCCTAACCCAAATCCTAACCCTAACCCTAACCCTAACCCTAACCCAAACCCTAACCCTAATCCAAACCCTAACCCAAAACCAAACCCTAACCCTAACCCTAAACTTAACGCAAACCCTAACCCGTAACCCTAACCCTAAACCTAACCATAACCCTAAGCCTAACCATAAACCTAACCCAAACCTAAACCCTAAACTTTACCCTAACCGTAACTCAAACCCTCCCCCTCACCCAAATCCAAACCCTAACCCTTCCACTACCCCTATCCTTAACACTAACCCAAATTCAAACCTAAGCCTAACCCTAACCCAAACCCTAACCCTAATCGAACCCTAACCCTAACCCTAACCCTAACCCTAACCCTAAACGTAACCTTAACCCAAACCCTAACCCTAACCTTAACCCAAACCCAAACCCTAATCTTAACACAAACCCTAACCCTAATCCTAACCCTAACCCTAACCTTAAACCAAACGCTAACCCTGACCCTAACGCTAACCCAAACCCTAACCCTAAACCTAACCCTAACCCTAACCCAAACCCTAACCCTAACCCT
>CM069526.1:131245000-131292500 GCA_035773235.1 Eospalax fontanierii
AACACCTCACCTTAACCCTAACTCTAACCCAAACCCTAAGCTAACCCTAAACCTAACCCTAACTCAAACCCTAACTCTTACACTAACCCAAACCCTAACCCTAACCCTAATCCAAACCATAACCCAAATAATAACCCTAATCCTAACCCTAAACCTAACCCACATCCTTATCCTAACCATAACCCTAACCCTAACCCTAACCCTAACCCTAACCCTAATTCTAACCCTAACCCTAACCCTAACCCAAAAACTAACCCTAAACCTAACCCTAAGCCAAACCCTAACCCTAACCCTTATCCTAACCCTAATGCTAACCCTAAACCTAACTCAAACTCAAACCCTATCCCTAAGCCTAACCCTAACCCAAACCCTAACCGTAACCCTAACCCTAACCTTAACTAAAACCCTAACACTAACCCAACCCGAACGCAAACCCTAAACCTAACCCAAAACTTAACCGAAAACCTAAACCTAACTGTAATCCTAAACCAAAACCTAACCCTAACCCTAACCCTAACCCTAACCCAAACTCTATCACTAAACCTAACCCAAAACCTAAACCTAACCCTAAACCTAACCCTAACCCTAACCCAAAAACTAACCCTAAACCTAACCCTAAGCAAACCCTAACCCTAACCCATACCCAAACCCTAACCCTAAATCTAACCCAAACCCGAACCCTAACCCTAACCCTAAACCAAATCCAACCCTAACCCTAACCCTAACCCAAACCCTAACCCTAATCCAAACCCTAACCCAAAACCAAACCCTAACCCTAACCCTAAACTTAACCCAAACCCTAATCCTAACCCTAACCCTAAACCTAACCATAACCCTAACCCTAACCCTAACCCTAACCCAAACCCTAACCCTAATCCAAACCCTAACGCAAAACCTAACCCTAACCCTAACTCTAACCCAAACCTGAACCCTAACCCTAACCCTAAACCAAATCCTAACCCTAACCCTAACCCTAACCCAAACCCTAACCCTAATCCAAACCCTAACCCAAAACCAAACCCTAACCCTATCCCTAAACTTAACCCTAACCCTAACCCTAACCCTAACCCTAGCCCTAACCCTAACCCTAACTCTAACCCTAACCCTAACCCTAACCCAAACCCTAACCCTAACCCTAATCCTAACCCTAATGCTAACCCTAAACCTAACTCAAACTCAAACCCTAACCCTAAGCCTAACCCTAACCCAAACCCTAACACTAACCCTAACCCTAACCCTAACTAAAACCCTAACACTAAACCAACCCGAACGCAAACCCTAACCCTAACCCAAAACTTAACCGAAAACCTAAACCTAACTGTAATCCTAAACCAAAACCTAACCCTAACCCTAACCCTAACCCTAACCCTAACCCTAACCCAAACCCTAACCCTAACCCTAACCCAAAACCTAAACCTAACCCTAAAACTAACCCTAACCCTAACCCAAAAACTATCCCTAAACCTAACCCTAAGCCAAACCCTAACCCTAACCCTTATCCTAACCCATACCCATACCCAAACCCTAACCCTAACCCTAACCCTAATCCAAACCTTAACCGTAATCCTAATCCTAACCTTAACCCTAACCCTAACCCAACCCCTAACCATCACCCTAACTCTAACCCAAACCCGAACCCTAACCCTAAACCTAAACCTAACCCAAATCCTAACCCTAACCCTAACCCTAACCCAAACCCTAACCCGAATCCAAACCCTAACCCAAAACCAAATCCTAACCCTAACCCTAAACTTAACCCAAACCCTAACCATAACCCTAACCCTAAACCTAACCCTAATCCTAACCCTAATGCTAACTCTAAACCTAATTCAAACTCAAGCCCTAACGATATACCTAACCCGAACCCAAACCCTAAACCTAACCCTAACCCTAACCCTAACCCTAACCCTAACCCTATCCCTAACCCTAACAATAACCCTAGTCCTAACCCTAACCCTAACCCAAACCCTAACACAAACCCTAACCCAAACCCTAACCCTAAATCAAACCCTAAACCTAACCCTAACCCTAACCCGAACCCAAACCCTAACCCTAACCCTAACCCTAACCCAAACCCTAACCCTAACCCTAATCCTAACCCTAATGCTAACCCTAAACCTATCCCAAACCCTAACCCTAACCCTAACTCTAACCCAAACCCTAACCTAACCCTAAACCTAACCCTAACTCTAACACTAACCCACACCCTAACCCTAACACTAACCCAAACGATAACCCAAATAATAACCCTAATCCTAACACTAACCCTAACCCTCATCCTTATTCTAACCCTAACCCTAATCCTAAACCTAACCCTAACCCTAATTCTAACCCGAACCTTAACCCTAACCCTAACCCTAACCCTAACACAAACCCAAACCCTAATCTTAACACAAACCCTAACCCTAATCCTACCCCTAACACTAACCCTCACCCAAACCCTAACCCTAACCATAACCCTAAACGAAACCCTAACCCTAACCCTAACCCTAACCCTAACCCTAACCCAAACCCTAACCCTAACCCTAATCGTAACCCTAATGCTAACCCTAAACTTAACCCTAACACTAACCCTAGCCCTAGCCCTAACCCTAACCCAAACCCTAACACTAACCCTAACCTTAACCCTAACCCTAAATCAAACCCTAACCCTAACCCTAACCCTAACCCGAACCCATACCCTCACCCTAACCGTAAGCCTAACTGAAACACTAATCCTAAACCTAACCCTAACCCTAATGCTCACCCTAAACCTAATCCAAACTCAAACCTTAACCCTATTCCTATCCCGAACCCAAACCCTAACCCTAACCCTAAACTTAACCCTAACCAAAACCCTAACCCTAACCCTAAACCTAACCCTAACCCTAACCCTAAACCTCATCCTTACCCTAACCCGAACCCTAACCCTTACCCTTACCCAAACCCAAACCCTAAAACTAACCCTAATCCGAACCCTAACTATAACCCTAATCCTAACCGTAACCCTAACCCTAACCCAAACCCTAACCCTCACCCTAACTCTAACCCAAACCCGAAACCTAAACCTAACTAAAACCCTAACACTAACCCAACCCGAACGCAAACCCTAACCCTAACCCAAAACTTAACCGAAAACCTAAACCTAACTGTAATTCTAAACCAAAACCTAACCCTAACCCTAACCCTAACCCTAACCCTAACCCAAACCCTAACCCTAACCCTAACCCAAAACATAAACCTAACCCTAAACCTAACCCTAACCCTAACCCAAAAACTAAACCTAAACCTAACCCTAAGCCAAACCCTAACCCTAACCCTTATCCTAACCCATACCCAAACCCTAACCCTAACCCTAACCCTAATCCAAACCCTAACCGTAATCCTAATCCTAACCGTAACCTTAACAATAACCCAACCCCTAACCCTCACCCTAACTCTAACCCAAACCCAAACCCTAACCCTAATCCTAACCCAAATCCTAACCCTAACCCTAACCCTAACCCTAACCCTAACCCTAACCCAAACCCTAACCCTAACCCTAACCCTACCCCTAACCCAAACCGTAAACCTAACACTAATCCTAACCCTAATGCTAACCCTAAACCTAATTCAAACTCAAGCCCTGACGATATTCCTAACCCGAACCCAAACCCTAACCCTAACCCTAAACCTAACCCAAAACATAACACAACCGAAACCCGAACCCTAAATCTAATCCTAACCCTAAACCCTAACCCTAACACTAACCCTAACCATAAACGAAACCTAAACGCAAACCCTAACCCTAATCCTAACCCTAACCCTAACCCTACTCCTAGACCTAACCCTAACCCTAACCCTAACCCTAACACTAACCTGAACCCTTACCCAAACCCAAACCCTTAACCTAACTCTCATCGGAACCATAACAATAACACTAATCCTAACACTAACCCTAACCCTAACCCTAATCCATCACCTCACGTTAACCCTAACTCTAACCCAAACCCTAACCTAACCCTAAACCTAACCCTAACTCAAACCCTAACTCTTACACTAACCCAAACCCTAACCCTAACCCTAATCCAAACCATAACCCAAATAATAACCCTTATCCTAACCCTAACCCTAAACCTCATCCTTATCCTAACCCTAACCCTAACCCTAACCCTAACCCTAACCCTAATTCTAACCCTATCCCTAACCCTAACCCAAAACTTAAACCTAACCCTAAACCTAACCCTAACCCTAACCCAAAAACTAACCCTAAACCTAACCCTAAGCCAAACCCTAACACTAACCCTTATCCTAACCCTAATGCTAACCCTAAACCTAACTCAAACTCAAATCCTATCCCTAAGCCTAACCCTAACCCAAACCCTAACCGTAACCCTAACCCTAAGCCTAACTAAAACCCTAACACTAACCCAACCCGAACGCAAACCCTAACGCTAAACCGAAACTTAACCGAAAACCTAAACCTAACTGTAATCCTAAACCAAAACCTAACCCTAACCCTAACCCTAATCCTAACCCTAACCCAAACCCTAACCCTAACCCTAACCCAAAACCTAAACCTAACCCTAAACCTAACCCTAACCCTAACCCAAAAACTAACCCTAAACCTAACCGTAAGCAAACCCTAACCCTAACCCATACCCAAACCCTAACCCTAACTCTAATCCAAACCCGAACCCTAACCCTAACCCTAAACCAAATCCTAACCCTAACCCTAACCCTAACCCAAACCCTAACCCTAATCCAAACCCTAACCCAAAACCAAAACCTAACCCTAACCCTAAACTTAACCCAAACTCTAATCCTAACCGTAACCCTAAACCTAACCATAACCCTAACCCTAAACATAAACCTAACCCAAACCTAAACCCTAAACTTTACCCTAATCGTAACTCAAACCCTAACCCTAACCCAAATCCAAACCCTTAACTTTACACTAACCCTAGCCCTAACACTAAACCAAATTCAAACCTAAGCCTAACCCTAACCCAAAACCTAACCCTAATCCTAACCCTAACCCTAACCCTAACCCAAACCCGAACCCTAACCATAAACCTAACCCAAACCCTAACCCTAACCCTAACCCTAACCCAAACCCTAACCCTAACCTTAACCCGAAACCAAACCCTAATCCTAACCCTAACCCTAACAATAACCCTAACCGAAAACCTAAACCCTAACCCTACTCCTAACCCTAACCCTAACCCTTACCCTTATCCAAACCCAAACCCTAAAACTAACCCTAATCCAAACCCTAACCCTAACCCTAATCCTAACCGTAACCCTAACCCTAACCCAACCCCTAACCCTCACCAAAACTCTAACCCAAATCCAACTCTAACCCTAACCCTAACCCAAATCCTAACCCGAACCCTAAACCTAACCCTAACCCAAACCCTAACACTAACCCAAACCCAAACCCTAACCCTAACCCTAACGCTAACCCTAACCATAACCCTAACCCTAACGCTAATGCTAAACCTAACCATAAACCTAACCCTAACCCTAAACCTAAACAAACCTAAACCCTTACCCAAACCCTAATCCTAACACTAACCCTAACGCTAACCCTAACGGAAAACCTAAACCCTAACCCTACTCGTAACCCTAACCCTAACCCTAACCCTAACCGAAACCTAAACCCAAAACCTAACCCCAATCCCAACCCCAACCCCAAACCTAACCATAACCCTAACCCTAACCCTAACCCTAACCCAAACCCTAACCCTAATCCAAACCCTAACCCAAAACCAAACCCTAACCCTAACTCTAACCCAAACCTGAACCCTAACCCTAACCCTAAACCAAATCCTAACCCTAACCCTAACCCTAACCCAAACCCTAACCCTAATACAAACCCTAACCCAAAACCAAACCCTTACCCTATCCCTTAACTTAACCCTAACCCTAACCCTAACCCTTACCCTAGCCCTATCCCTAACCCTAACTCTTACCCTTTCCCTAACCCTTACCCAAACCCTAACCCTTGCCCTAATCCTAACCCTAATGCTAACCCTAAACCTAACTCAAACTCAAACCCTAACCCTAAGCCTAACCCTAACCCAAACCCTAACACTAACCCTAACCCTAACCCTAACTAAAACCCTAACACTAACCCAACCCGAACGCAAACCCTAACCCTAACCCAAAACTTAACCGAAAACCTAAACCTAACTGTAATCGAAAACCAAAACCTAACCCTAACCCTAACCCTAACCCTAACCCTAACCCTAACCCAAACCCTAACCCTAACCCTAACCCAAAACCTATACCTAACCCTAAAACTAACCCTAACCCTAACCCAAAAACTATCCCTAAACCTAACCCTAAGCCAAACCCTAACCCTAACCCTTATCCTAACCCATACCCATACCCAAACCCTAACCCTAACCCTAACCCTAATACAAACCTTAACCGTAATCCTAATCCTAACCTTAACCCTAACCCTAACCCAACCCCTAACCATCACCCTAACTCTAACCCAAACCCGAACCCTAACCCTAAACCTAAACCTAACCCAAATCCTAACCCTAACCCTAACCCTAACCCAAACCCTAACCCGAATCCAAACCCTAACCCAAAACCAAATCCTAACCCTAACCCTAAACTTAACCCAAACCCTAACCATAACCCTAACCCTAAACCTAACCCTAATCCTAACCCTAATGCTAACTCTAAACCTAATTCAAACTCAAGCCCTAACGATATACCTAACCCGAACCCAAACCCTAACCCTAACCCTAACCCTAACCCTAACCCTAACCCTAACCCTAACCCTAACCCTATCCCTAACCCTAACAATAACCCTAGTCCTAACCCTAACCCTAACCCAAACCCTAACACAAACCCTAACAAAACCCTAACCCTAAATCAAACCCTAAACCTAACCCTAACCCTAACCCGAACCCAAACCCTAACCCTAACCCTAACCCTAACCCAAACCCTAACCCTAACCCTAATCCTAACCCTAATGCTAACCCTAAACCTAACCCAAACCCTAACCCTAACCCTAACTCTAACCCAAACCCTAACCTAACCCTAAACCTAACCCTAACTCTAACACTAACCCAAACCCTAACCCTAACACTAACCCAAACGATAACCCAAATAATAACCCTAATCCTAACACTAACCCTAACCCTCATCCTTATTCTAACCCTAACCCTAATCCTAAACCTAACCCTAACCCTAATTCTAACCCGAACCTTAACCCTAACCCTAACCCTAACCCTAACACAAACCCAAACCCTAATCTTAACACAAACCCTAACCCTAATCCTACCCCTAACACTAACCCTCACCCAAACCCTAACCCTAACCATAACCCTAAACGAAACCCTAACCCTAACCCTAACCCTAACCCTAACCCTAACCCAAACCCTAACCCTAACCCTAATCGTAACCCTAATGCTAACCCTAAACTTAACCCTAACACTAACCCTAGTCCTAACCCTAACCCTAACCCAAACCCTAACACTAACCCTAACCTTAACCCTAACCCTAAATCAAACCCTAACCCTAACCCTAACCCTAACCCGAACCCAAACCCTCATCCTAACCCTAAGCCTAACTGAAACACTAATCCTAAACCTAACCCTAACCCTAATGCTAACCCTAAACCTAATCCAAACTCAAACCTTAACCCTATTCCTATCCCGAACCCAAACCCTAACCCTAACCCTAAACTTAACCCTAACCAAAACCCTAACCCTAACCCTAAACCTAACCCTAACCCTAACCCTAAACCTCATCCTTACCCTAACCCGAACCCTAACCCTTACCCTTACCCAAACCCAAACCCTAAAACTAACCCTAATCCGAACCCTAACCATAACCCTAATCCTAACCGTAACCCTAACCCTAACCCAAACCCTAACCCTCACCCTAACTCTAACCCAAACCCGAAACCTAAACCTAACTAAAACCCTAACACTAACCCAACCCGAACGCAAACCCTAACCCTAACCCAAAACTTAACCGAAAACCTAAACCTAACTGTAATTCTAAACCAAAACCTAACCCTAACCCTAACCCTAACCCTAACCCTAACCCAAACCCTAACCCTAACCCTAACCCAAAACATAAACCTAACCCTAAACCTAACCCTAACCCTAACCCAAAAACTAAACCTAAACCTAACCCTAAGCCAAACCCTAACCCTAACCCTTATCCTAACCCATACCCAAACCCTAACCCTAACCCTAACCCTAATCCAAACCCTAACCGTAATCCTAATCCTAACCGTAACCTTAACAATAACCCAACCCCTAACCCTCACCCTAACTCTAACCCAAACCCAAACCCTAACCCTAATCCTAACCCAAATCCTAACCCTAACCCTAACCCTAACCCTAACCCTAACCCTAACCCTAACCCAAACCCTAACCCTAACCCTAACCCTACCCCTAACCCAAACCGTAAACCTAACACTAATCCTAACCCTAATGCTAACCCTAAACCTAATTCAAACTCAAGCCCTGACGATATTCCTAACCCGAACCCAAACCCTAACCCTAACCCTAAACCTAACCCAAAACATAACACAACCGAAACCCGAACCCTAATTCTAATCCTAACCCTAAACCCTAACCCTAACACTAACCCTAACCATATACGAAACCTAAACGCAAACCCTAACCCTAATCCTAACCCTAACCCTAACCCTAATCCTAGTCCTAACCCTAACCCTAACCCTAACCCTAACACTAACCTGAACCCTTACCCAAACCCAAACTCTTAACCTAACTCTAATCGGAACCATAACCCTAACCCTAATCCTAACCCTAACCCTAACCCTAACCCTAATCCATCACCTCACCTTAACCCTAACTCTAACCCAAACCCTAACCTAACCCTAAACCTAACCCTAACTCAAACCCTAACTCTTACACTAACCCAAACCCTAACCCTAACCCTAATCCAAACCATAACCCAAATAATAACCCTTATCCTAACCCTAACCCTAACCCTCATCCTTATCCTAACCCTAACCCTAACCCTAACCCTAACCCTAACCCTAATTCTAACCCTAACCCTAACCCTAACCCAAAACTTAAACCTAACCCTAAACCTAACCCTAACCCTAACCCAAAAACTAACCCTAAACCTAACCCTAAGCCAAACCCTAACACTAACCCTTATCCTAACCCTAATGCTAACCCTAAACCTAACTCAAACTCAAATCCTATCCCTAAGCCTAACCCTAACCCAAACCCTAACCGTAACCCTAACCCTAACCCTAACTAAAACCCTAACACTAACCCAACCCGAACGCAAACCCTAACCCTAACCCGAAACTTAACCGAAAACCTAAACCTAACTGTAATCCTAAACCAAAACCTAACCCTAACCCTAACCCTAACCCTAACCCTAACCCAAACCCTAACCCTAACCCTAACCCAAAACCTAAACCTAACCCTAAACCTAACCCTAACCCTAACCCAAAAACTAACCCTAAACCTAACCCTAAGCAAACCCTAACCCTAACCCATACCCAAACCCTAACCCTAACTCTAACCCAAACCCGAACCCTAACCCTAACCCTAAACCAAATCCTAACCCTAACCCTAACCCTAACCCAAACCCTAACCCTAATCCAAACCCTAACCCAAAACCAAACCCTAACCCTAACCCTAAACTTAACCCAAACTCTAATCCTAACCGTAACCCTAAACCTAACCATAACCCTAACCCTAACCATAAACCTAACCCAAACCTAAACCCTAAACTTTACCCTAATCGTAACTCAAACCCTAACCCTAACCCAAATCCAAACCCTTAACTTTACACTAACCCTAGCCCTAACACTAAACCAAATTCAAACCTAAGCCTAACCCTAACCCAAAACCTAACCCTAATCCTAAACCTAACCCTAACCCTAACCCAAACCCGAACCCTAACCATAAACCTAACCCAAACCCTAACCCTAACCCTAACCCTAACCCAAACCCTAACCCTAACCTTAACCCGAAACCAAACCCTAATCCTAACCCTAACCCTAACAATAACCCTAACCGAAAATCTAAACCCTAACCCTACTCCTAACCCTAACCCTAACCCTTACCCTTATCCAAACCCAAACCCTAAAACTAACCCTAATCCAAACCCTAACCCTAACCCTAATCCTAACCGTAACCCTAACCCTAACCCAACCCCTAACCCTCACCAAAACTCTAACCCAAATCCAACTCTAACCCTAACCCTAACCCAAATCCTAACCCGAACCCTAAACCTAACCCTAACCCAAACCCTAACACTAACCCAAACCCTAACCCAAACCCAAACCCTAACCCTAACCCTAACGCTAACCCTAACCATAACCCTAACCCTAACGCTAATGCTAAACCTAACCATAAACCTAACCCTAACCCTAAACCTAAACAAACCTAAACCCTTACCCAAACCCTAATCCTAACACTAACCCTAACGCTAACCCTAACGGAAAACCTAAACCCTAACCCTACTCGTAACCCTAACCCTAACCCTAACCCTAACCGAAACCTAAACCCAAAACCTAACCCTAATCCTAACCCTAACCCTAACCCTAATCCTAGTCCTAACCCTAACCCTAACCCTAACCCTAACCCTAACCTGAACTCTTACCCAAACCCAAAGTCTAAACCTAAATCTAATCGGAACCATAAGCCTAACCCTAATCCTAACCCTAACCCTAACCATAACCGTAATCCAACACCTCACCCTAACCCTAACTCTAACCCAAACCCTAACCTAACCCTAACTCAAACCCTAACTATAACACTAACCCAAACCCTAACCCTAACCCTAATCCAAACCATAACCCAAATAATAACCCTAATCCTAACCCTAACCCTAACCCTAACCCTAATTCAAACCCTAACCCTAACCCTAACCCAAAACCTAACCCTAACCCTAACCCTAACCCTAAACTTAACACTAACCCTAAGCCTAACACTCACCCAGATTCAAACCTCTCCCTAACCCAAACCCTAAACCTAACCCTAACCCAAACCCTAACCCTAACCCTAACCCTACCCCTAACCCAAACCGTAAACCTAACACTAATCCTAACCCTAAAGCTAACCCTAAACCTAAATCAAACTCAAGCCCTGACGATATTCCTAACGCGAACCCAAACCCTAACCCTAACCCTAAACCTAACCCAAAACGTAACCCAAATCGAAACCCTAACCCTAACCCTAACCCTAACCCTCATCCTTATCCTAACCCTAACCCTAACCCTAAATCTAACCCTTACCCTAACCCTAATCCTAACCCTAACCCTAACCCTAACCCAAACCTTAACCCTAAACCTAACCCTATCCCAAACCCTAACCCTAACCCTAACCCTAACCCTAACCCTAATCGTAACCCTAATGCTAACCCTAAACTTAACCCTAACACTAACCCTAGTCCTAACCCTAACCCTAACCCAAACCCTAACACTAACCCTAACCTTAACCCTAACCCTAAATCAAACCCTAACCCTAACCCTAACCCTAACCCGAACCCAAACCCTCATCCTAACCCTAAGCCTAACTGAAACACTAATCCTAAACCTAACCCTAACCCTAATGCTAACCCTAAACCTAATCCAAACTCAAACCTTAACCCTATTCCTATCCCGAACCCAAACCCTAACCCTAACCCTAAACTTAACCCTAACCAAAACCCTAACCCTAACCCTAACCCTAACCCTAACCCTAACCCTAAACCTCATCCTTACCCTAACCCGAACCCTAACCCTTACCCTTACCCAAACCCAAACCCTAAAACTAACCCTAATCCGAAACCTAACCATAACCCTAATCCTAACCGTAACCCTAACCCTAACCCAAACCCTAACCCTCACCCTAACTCTAACCCAAACCCGAAACCTAAACCTAACTAAAACCCTAACACTAACCCAACCCGAACGCAAACCCTAACCCTAACCCAAAACTTAACCGAAAACCTAAACCTAACTGTAATTCTAAACCAAAACCTAACCCTAACCCTAACCCTAACCCTAACCCAAACCCTAACCCTAACCCTAACCCAAAACATAAACCTAACCCTAAACCTAACCCTAACCCTAACCCAAAAACTAAACCTAAACCTAACCCTAAGCCAAACCCTAACCCTAACCCTTATCCTAACCCATACCCAAACCCTAACCCTAACCCTAACCCTAATCCAAACCCTAACCGTAATCCTAATCCTAACCGTAACCCTAACAATAACCCAACCCCTAACCCTCACCCTAACTCTAACCCAAACCCAAACATTAACCCTAATCCTAACCCTAACCCTAACCCTAACCCTAACCCTAACCCTAACCCTAACCCTAACCCTAACCCTAACCCAAACCCTAACCCTAACCCTAACCCTACCCCTAACCCAAACCGGAAACCTAACACTAATCCTAACCCTAATGCTAACCCTAAACCTAATTCAAACTCAAGCCCTGACGATATTCCTAACCCGAACCCAAACCCTAACCCTAACCCTAAACCTAACCCAAAACATAACCCAACCGAAACCCGAACCCTAAATCTAATCCTAACCCTAAACCCTAACCCTAACACTAACCCTAACCATAAACGAAACCTAAACGCAAACCCTAACCCTAATCCTAACCCTAACCCTAACCCTAATCCTAGTCCTAACCCTAACCCTAACCCTAACCCTAACACTAACCTGAACCCTTACCCAAACCCAAACTCTTAACCTAACTCTAATCGGAACCATAACCCTAACCCTAATCCTAACCCTAACCCTAACCCTAACCCTAATCCAACACCTCACCTTAACCCTAACTCTAACCCAAACCCTAACCTAACCCTAAACCTAACCCTAACTCAAACCCTAACTCTTACACTAACCCAAACCCTAACCCTAACCCTAATCCAAACCATAACCCAAATAATAACCCTTATCCTAACCCTAACCCTAACCCTCATCCTTATCCTAACCCTAACCCTAACCCTAACCCTAACCCTAACCCTAATTCTAACCCTAACCCTAACCCAAAACTTAAACCTAACCCTAAACCTAACCCTAACCCTAACCCAAAAACTAACCCTAAACCTAACCCTAAGCCAAACCCTAACACTAACCCTTATCCTAACCCTAATGCTAACCCTAAACCTAACTCAAACTCAAATCCTATCCCTAAGACTAACCCCAACCCAAACCCTAACCGTAACCCTAACCCTAACCCTAACTAAAACCCTAACACTAACCCAACCCGAACGCAAACCCTAACCCTAACCCGAAACTTAACCGAAAACCTAAACCTAACTGTAATCCTAAACCAAAACCTAACCCTAACCCTAACCCTAACCCTAACCCTAACCCAAACCCTAACCCTAACCCTAACCCAAAAACTAAACCTAACCCTAAACCTAACCCTAACCCTAACCCAAAAACTAACCCTAAACCTAACCCTAAGCAAACCCTAACCCTAACCCACACCCAAACCCAAACCCTAACTCTAACCCAAACCCGAACCCTAACCCTAACCCTAAACCAAATCCTAACCCTAACCCTAACCCTAACCCAAACCCTAACCCTAATCCAAACCCTAACCCAAAACCAAACCCTAACCCTAACCCTAAACTTAACCCAAACTCTAATCCTAACCGTAACCCTAAACCTAACCATAACCCTAACCCTAACCATAAACCTAACCCAAACCTAAACCCTAAACTTTACCCTAATCGTAACTCAAACCCTCACCCTAACCCAAATCCAAACCCTTAACTTTACACTAACCCTAGCCCTAACACTAAACCAAATTCAAACCTAAGACTAACCCTAACCCAAAACCTAACCCTAATCCTAACCCTAACCCTAACCCTAACCCAAACCCGAACCCTAACCATAAACCTAACCCAAACCCTAACCCTAACCCCAACCCTAACCCAAACCCGAACCCTAAACTGAAACCGAAACAAAACCCTAATCCTAACCCTAACCCTAACAATAACCCTAACCGAAAACCTAAACCCTAACCCTACTCCTAACCCTAACCCTAACCCTTACCCTTATCCAAACCCAAACCCTAAAACTAACCCTAATCCAAACCCTAACCCTAACCCTAATCCTAACCGTAACCCTAACCCTAACCCAACCCCTAACCCTCACCAAAACTCTAACCCAAATCCAACTCTAACCCTAACCCTAACCCAAATCCTATCCCGAACCCTAACCCTAACCCTAACCCAAACCCTAACACTAACCCAAACCCTAACCCAAACCCAAACCCTAACCCTAACCCTAACGCTAACCCTAACCATAACCCTAACCCTAACGCTAATGCTAAACCTAACCATAAACCTAACCCTAACCCTAAACCTAAACAAACCTAAACCCTAACCCAAACCCTAATCCTAACACTAACCCTAACGCTAACCCTAACGGAAAACATAAACCCTAACCCTACTCGTAACCCTAACCCTAACCCTAACTCTAACCGAAACCTAAACCCAAAACCTAACCCTAATCCTAACCCTAACCCTAACCCTAATCCTAGTCCTAACCCTAACCCTAACCCTAACCCTAACCCTAACCTGAACCCTTACCCAAACCCAAACTCTAAACCTAACTCTAATCGGAACCATAACCCTAACCCTAATCCTAACCCTAACCCTAACCATAACCGTAATCCAACACCTCACCCTAACCCTAACTCTAACCCAAACCCTAACCTAACCCTAACTCAAACCCTAACTATAACACTAACCCAAACCCTAACCCTAACCCTAATCCAAACCATAACCCAAAAAATAACCCTAATCCTAACCCTAACCCTAACCCTAACCCTAATTCAAACCCTAACCCTAACCCTAACCCAAAACCTAACCCTAACCCTAACCCTAACCCTAAACTTAACACTAACCCTAAGCCTAACACTCACCCATATTCAAACCTCTACCTAACCCAAACCCTAAACCTAACCCTAACCCAAACCCTTACCCTAACCCTAATCCTAACCCTAATGCTAACCGTAAACCTAACTCAAACTCAAACCCTAACCCTAAGCCTAACCCTAACCCAAACCCTAACTGTAACCCTAACCCTAACCCTAACTAAAACCCTAACACTAACCCAACCCGAACGCAAACCCTAACCCTAACCCAAAACTTAACCGAAAACCTAAACCTAACTGTAATCCTAAACCCTAAACCTAACCCTAACCCTAACCCTAACCCTAACCCTAACCCAAACCCTAGCTCTAACCCTACCCAAAACCTAAACCTAACCCTAAACCTAACCCTAACCCTAACCCAAAAACTAACCCTAAACCTAACCCTAAGCCAAACCCTAACCCTAACCCTTATCCTAACCCATACCCATACCCAAACCCTAACCCTAACCCTAACCCTAATCCAAACCTTAACCGTAATCCTAATCCTAACCTTAACCCTAACCCTAACCCAACCCCTAACCCTCACCCTAACTCTAACCCAAACCCGAACCCTAACCCTAACCCTAACCCAAATCCTAACCCTAACCCTTACCCTAACCCAAACCCTAACCCTAATCCAAACCCTAACCCAAAACCAAACCCTATCCCTAACCCTAAACATAATACAAAACCCAACCCTAACCCTAACCCTAAACCTAACCCTAATCCTAACCCTAATGCTAACTCTAAACCTAATTCAAACTCAAGCCCTAACGATATTCCTAACCCGAACCCAAACCCTAACCCTAACCCTAAACCTAACCCAAAACATAACCCAAACCGAAACCCTAACCCTAACCCTAACCCTAACCCTAACCCTAACCTTAACCAAAACCCAAACCCTAATCTTAACACAAACCCTAACCCTAATCCTAACCCTAAACCTAACCTTAAACCAAACGCTAACCCTAACCCTAACCCTAACCCTAACCTTAACCAAAACCCAAACCCTAATCTTAACACAAACCGTAACCCTAATCCTAACCCTAAACCTAACCTTAAACCAAACGCTAACCCTAACCCTAACCCTAACCCAAACCCTAACCCTAACCCTAAACCTAACCCAAAACATAACCCAAACCGAAACCCTAACCCTAAGCCTAACCCTAACCCTAACCCTAACCCTAACCCTAACCTTAACCAAAACCCAAACCCTAATCTTAACACAAACCCTAACCCTAATCCTAACCCTAACCCTAACCTTAAACCAAACGCTCACCCTAACCCTAACCCTAACCCTAACACAAACCCTAACCCTAACCCTAAAACTAACCCTAACCCAAACCCTAACCCTAATCCTAACCCTAATGCTAACCCTAAACCTAACCCTAACTCTATCCCTAACCCTAACACTAACCCTAGTCCTAACCCTAACCCTGACCCAAACCCTAACACAAACCCTAACCCAAACCCTAACCAAAATCAAACCCTAAAACTAACCCTAACCCTAACCCGAACCCAAACCCTAACCCTAACCCTAACCCTAACCCAAACCCTAACCCTAACCCTAATCCTAACCCTAATGCTAAACCTAAACCTAACCCAAACCCTAACCCTAACCCTAACTCTAACCCAAACCCTAACCTAACCCTAAACCTAACCCTAACTCTAACACTAACCCAAACCCTAACCCTAACACTAACCCAAACGATAACCCAAATAATAACCCTAATCCTAACACTAACCCTAACCCTCATCCTTATTCTAACCCTAACCCTAACCCTAAACCTAACCCTAACCCTAATTCTAACCCTAACCCTCACCCAAACCCTAACCCTAACCATAACCCTAAACGAAACCCTAACCCTAACCCTAACCCTAACCCTAACCCAAACCCTAACCCTAACCCTAACCCTAACCCAAACCCTAACCCTAACCCTAAACGTAACCCTAACACTAACCCTAGTCCTAACCCTAACGCTAACCCAAACCCTAACACTAACCCTAACCTTAACCCTAACCCTAAATCAAACCCTAACCCTAACCCTAACCATAACCCGAACCCAAACCCTCATCCTAACCCTAAGCCTAACTGAAACACTAATCCTAAACCTAACCCTAACCCTAATGCTAACCCTAAACCTAATCCAAACTCAAACCTTAACCCTATTCCTATCCCGAACCCAAACCCTAACCCTAACCCTAAACTTAACCCTAACCAAAACCCTAACCCTAACCCTAACCCTAACCCTAATCCTAGTCCTAACCCTAACCCTAACCCTAACCCTAACCCTAACCTGAACCCTTACCCAAACCCAAACTCTAAACCTAACTCTAATCGGAACCATAACCCTAACCCTAATCCTAACCCTAACCCTAACCATAACCGTAATCCAACACCTCACCCTAACCCTAACTCTAACCCAAACCCTAACCTAACCCTAACTCAAACCCTAACTATAACACTAACCCAAACCCTAACCCTAACCCTAATCCAAACCATAACCCAAATAATAACCCTAATCCTAACCCTAACCCTAACCCTAACCCTAATTCAAACCCTAACCCTAACCCTAACCCAAAACCTAACCCTAACCCTAACCCTAACCCTAAACTTAACACTAACCCTAAGCCTAACTCTCACCCAGATTCAAACCTCTCCCTAACCCAAAACCTAAACCTGACCCTAACCCAAACCCTAACCCTAACCCTAATCCTAACCCTAATGCTAACCCTAAACCTAACTCAAACTCAAACCCTAACCCTAAGCCTAACCCTAACCCAAACCCTAACTGTAACCCTAACCCTAACCCTAACTAAAACCATAACACTAACCCAACCCGAACGCAAACCCTAACCCTAACCCAAAACTTAACCGAAAACCTAAACCTAACTGTAATCCTAAATCAAAACCTAACCCTAACCCTAACCCTAACCCTAACCCTAACCCAAACCCTAACTCTAACCCTAACCCAAAACCTAAACCTAACCCTAAACCTAACCCTAACCCTAACCCAAAAACTAACACTAAACCTAACCCTAAGCCAAACCCTAACCCTAACCCTTATCCTAACCCATACCCATACCCAAACCCTAACCCTAACCCTAACCCTAATCCAAACCTTAACCGTAATCCTAATCCTAACCTTAACCCTAACCCTAACCCAACCCCTAACCCTCACCCTAACTCTAACCCAAACCCGAACCCTAACCCTAACCCTAACCCAAATCCTAACCCTAACCCTAACCCTAACCCAAACCCTAACCCTAATCCAAACCCTAACCCAAAACCAAACCCTAACCCTAACCCTAAACTTAACCCAAACCCTAACCCTAACCCTAACCCTAAACCTAACCCTAATCCTAACCCTAATGCTAACTCTAAACCTAATTCAAACTCAAGCCCTAACGATATTCCTAACCCGAACCCAAACCCTAACCCTAACCCTAAACCTAACCCAAAACATAACCCAAACCGAAACCCTAACCCTAACCCTAACCCTAACCCTAACCCTAACCCTAACCCTAACCCTAACCTTAACCAAAACCCAAACCCTAATCTTAACACAAACCCTAACCCTAATCCTAACCCTAAACCTAACCTTAAACCAAACGCTAACCCTAACCCTGACCCTAACCCTAACCCTAACCCTAACCCTAACCCTAACCTTAACCAAAACCCAAACCCTAATCTTAACACAAACTCTAACCCTAATCCTAACCCTAAACCTAACCTTAAAACAAACGCTAACCCTAACCCTAACCCTAACCCAAACCCTAACCCTAACCCTAAACCTAACCCAAAACATAACCCAAACCGAAACCCTAACCCTAACCCTAACCCTAACCCTAACCCTAACCCTAACCTTAACCAAAATCCAAACCCTAATATTAACACAAACCCTAACCCTAATCCTAACCCTAACCCTAACCTTAAACCAAACGCTAACCCTAACCCTAACCCTAACCTAACCAAAACCCTAATCCTAACACTAAAACTAACCCTAACCCAAACCCTAAACCTAACCCTAATCCTAACCCTAATGCTAACCCTAAACCTAACCCTAACTCTATCCCTAACCCTAACACTAACCCTAGTCCTAACCCTAACCCTAACCCAAACCCTAACACAAACCCTAACAAAAACCCTAACCAAAATCAAACCCTAAACCTAACCCTAACCCTAACCCGAACCCAAACCCTAACCCTAACCCTAACCTTAACTCAAACCCTAACCCTAACCCTAATCCTAACCCTAATGCTAAACCTAAACCTAACCCAAACCCTAACCCTAACCCTAACTCTAACCCAAACCCTAACCTAACCCTAAACCTAACCCTAACTCTAACACTAACCCAAACCCTAACCCTAACACTAACCCAAACGATAACCCAAATAATAACCCTAATCCTAACACTAATCCTAACCCTCATCCTTATTCTAACCCTAACCCTAACCCTAAACCTAACCCTAACCCTAATTCTAAACCTAACCCTCACCCAAACCCTAACCCTAACCATAACCCTAAACGAAACCCTAACCCTAACCCTAACCCTAACCCTAACCCAAACCCTAACCCTAACCCTAACCCTAACCCAAACCCTAACCCTAACCCTAATCGTAACCCTAATGCTAACCCTAAACTTAACCCTAACACTAACCCTAGTCCTAACCCTAACCCTAACCCAAACCCTAACACTAACCCTAACCTTAACCTTAACCCTAAAACAAACCCTAACCCTAACCCTAACCATAACCCGAACCAAAACCCTCATCCTAACCCTAAGCCTAACTGAAACACTAATCCTAAACCTAACCCTAACCCTAATGCTAACCCTAAACCTAATCCAAACTCAAACCTTAACCCTATTCCTATCCCGAACCCAAACCCTAACCCTAACCCTAAACTTAACCCTAACCAAAACCCTAACCCTAACCCTAACCCTAACCCTAACCCTAACCCTAACCCTAAACCTCATCCTTACCCTAACCCGAACCCTAACCCTTACCCTTACCCAAACCCAAACCCTAAAACTAACCCTAATCCGAACCCTAACCATAACCCTAATCCTAACCGTAACCCTAACCCTAAGCAAAAACCCTAACCCTCACCCTAACTCTAACCCAAACCCGAAACCTAACCCTAACCCTAACCCAAATCCTACCCCTAACACTTACCCTAACCCTAACCAAAACCCTAACCCTAATCCAAACCCTAACCCAAAACCAAACCCTAACCCTAACCCTAAACTTAACCCAAACCCTAACCCTAACTCTAACCCTAAACCTAACCATAACCCTAACCCTAAACATAAACCTCACCCAAAACTAAACCCTAAACTTTACGCTAATCGTAACTCAAACCCTAACCCTAACCCAAATTTAAACCCTAAACTTTACACTAACCCTAGACCTAACACTAACCAAATTCAAACCTAAGCTTAACCCTAACCCAAAACCTAACCCTAATCCTAACCCTAACCCTAACCCTAACCCAAACCCGAACCCTAAAAATAAACCTAACCCAAACCCTAACCCTAACCCTAAACCTAACCCAAAACCTAACCTTATCCCTAAACCAAACCCTAATCCTAACATTAACACTAACCCTAACCGAAAACCTAAACTCTCATCCTACTCCTAACCCTAGCCCTAACCCTTACCGTTACCCAAACGCAAATCCTAAAACTAACCGTAATCCAAACCCTAACCCTAACCCTAATCCTAACCGTAACACTAACCCTAACCCAACCCCTAACCCTCACCATAACTCTAACCCAAACCCGAACCCTAACCGTAACCCTAACCCAAATCATAACCCTAACCCTAACCCTAACCCTAACCCTAACCCTAACCCAAACCTTAACCCTAACCCAAACCCTAACCCAAACCCAAATCCTAACCCTAACCCTAAAGCTAACCCTAACCATAACCCTAACCCTAACCCTAACGCTAAACCTAACCATAAACCTAACCGTAACCCTAAACCTAACCAAACCTAAACCCTAACCCAAACCCTAATCCTAACACTAACCCTAACACTAACCCTAACCAAAAACCTAAACCCTAACCCTACTCCTAACCCTAACCCTAACCCTAACCCAAACCCAAACCCCAATCTTAATACAAACCCTAACCCTAATCCTAACTCTAACCCTAACCCTAACCCAAACCCTAATCCTAACCCTAACCCTAAACCAAACCCTAACCCTAACCCTAACCATAAACCTAACCCAAACCTAAACCCTAAACTTTACCCTAATCGTAACTCAAACCCTAACCCTAACCCAAATCCAAACCCTTAACTTTACACTAACCCTAGCCCTAACACTAACCCAAATTCAAACATAAACCTAACCCTAACCCAAACCCTAACCCTAATCCTAACCCTAACCCTAACCCTAACCCTAACCCTAACCCTAACCCTAACCCAAACCCGAACCCTAACCATAAACCTAACCCAAACCCTAACCCTAACCATAACCCTTACCCAAACCCTAACCCTAACCTTAACCCGAAACCAAACCCTAAACCTAACCTTAACCCTAACAATAACCCTAACCGAAAACCTATACCCTAACCCTTCCCATAACCCTCACCAAAACTCTAACCCAAATCTGTCTCTCACCCTAACCCTAACCCAAATCCTAAACCGAACCCTAACCCTAACCCTAACCCAAACCCTAACACTAACCCAAACCCTAACCCAAACCCAAACCCTAACCCTAACCCTAACGCTAACCCTAACCATAACCCTAACCCTAACGCTAATGCGAAACCTAACCCTAACCCTAACCCTAACCCTAAACCTAAAAAAACCTAAACCCTAACCGAAACCCTAATCCTAACACTAACCCTAACACTAACCCTAACGGAAAACCTAAACCCTAACCCTACTCAAAACCCTAAACCTAACCCTAACCCTAACCCTAACCCTAACCCTAACCCTAACCCTAAACCAAACCCTAACCCTAACCCAAAACCTAAACCTAACCCTAAACCTAACCCTAACCCTAACCCAAAAACTAACCCTAAACCTAACCCTAAGCCAAACCCTAACCCTAACCCTTATCCTAACCCAAATCCTAACCCTAACCCTAACCCTAACCCAAACCCTAACCCTAATCCAAACCCTAACCCAAAACCAAACCCTAACCCTAACCCTAAACTTAACCCAAACCCTAATCCTAACCCTAACCCTAAACCTAACCATAAACCTAACCCTAACCATAAACCTAACCCAAACCCAAACCCTAAACTTTACCCTAATCGTAACTCAAACCCTAACCCTAACCCAAATCCAAACCCTTAACTTTACACTAACCCTTGCCCTAACACTAACCCAAATTCAAACCTAAGCCTAACGCTAACCCAAACCCTAACCCTAACCCTAACCCTAACCCAAACCCGAACCCTAACCATAACCCTAACCCAAACCCTAACCCTAACCCTAACCCTAACCCAAACCCTAACCCTAACCTTAACCCGAAACCAAACCCTAATCCTAACCCTAACCCTAACAATAACCCTAACGGAAAACCTAAACCCTAACCCTACTCCTAACCCTAACCCTAACCCTTACCCTTATCCAAACCCAAACCCTAAAACTAACCCTAATCCAAACCCTAACCCTAACCCTAATCCTAACCGTAACCCTAACCCTAACCCAACCCCTAACCCTCACCAAAACTCTAACCCAAATCGGACTCTAACCCTAACCCTAACCCAAATCCTAACCCGAACCCGAACCCTAACCCTAACCCAAACCCTAACACTAACCCAAACCCTAACCCAAACCCAAACCCTAACCCTAACCCTAACGCTAACACTAACCATAACCTTAATCCTAAAGCTAATGCTAAACCTAACCATAAACCTAACCCTAACCCTAAACCTAAACAAACCTAAACCCTAAGCCAAACCCTAATCCTAACACTAACCCTAACACTAACCCTAACGGAAAACCCAAACCCTAACCCTACTCGTAACGCCTACCCTAACCCTAAAAATAACCGAAACCTAAACCCAAACCCTAACCCTAATCCTAACCCTAACCTTAACCCTAATCCTAGTCCTAACCCTAACCCTAACCCTAACCTGAACCCTTACCCAAACCCAAACTCTAAACCTAACTCTAAACGGAACCATAACCCTAACCCTAATCCTAACCCTAATCCTGACCATAACCGTAATCCAACACCACACCCTAACCCTAACTCTAACCCAAACCCTAACCTAACCCTAAACCTAACCCTAACTCAAACCCTAACTATAACACTAACCCAAACCCTAACCCTAACTCTAATCCAAACCATAACCCAAATAATAAACCTAATCCTAACCCTAACCCTAACCCTCATCCTTATCCTAACCCTAACCCTAACCCTAACCCTAAGCCTAACCCTAATTCTAACCCTAACCCTAACCCTAACCCAAAACCTAACCCTAACCCTAACCCTACCCCTAAACTTAACATTAACCCTAAGCCTAACACTCACCCAGATTCAAACCTCTCCCTAACTCAAACCCTAACACTAACCCTAACCCAAACCCTAACCCTAACCCTAATCCTAAACCTAATGCTAACCCTAAACCTAACTCAAACTCAAACCCTAACCCTAAGCCTAACCCTAACCCAAACCCTAACTGTAACCCTAACCCTAACCCTAACTAAAACCCTAACACTAACCCAACCCGAACGCAAACCCTAACCCTAACGCAAAACTTAACCGAAAACCTAAACCTAACTGTAATCCTAAACCAAAACCTAACCCTAACCCAAACCCTAACCCTAACCCTAACCCAAAACCTAAACCTAACCCTAAACCTAACCCTAACCCTAACCCAAAAACTAACCGTAACCTAACCCTAAGCCAAACCCTAACCCTAACCCTTATCCTAACCCATACCCGAACCCTAACCCTAACCCTAACCCTAATCCAAACCCTAACCATAATCCTAATCCTAACCGTAACCCTAACCCTAACGCAACCCCTAACCCTCACCCTAACTCTAACCCAAACCCGAACCCTAACCCTAACCCTAACCCAAATCCTAACCCTAACCCTAACCCTAACCCTAACCCTAACCCTAACACTAACCCAAAACCTAACCCTAACCCTAACCCTAACCCTACCCCTAACCCAAACCCTAAACCTAACCCTAATCCTAACCCTAATGCTAACCCTAAACCTAATTCAAGCCCTGACGATATACCTAACCCGAACCCAAACCCTAACCCTAACCCTAAACCTAACCCAAAACATAACCCAAACCGAAACACTAACCCTAAATCTAATCCTAACCCTAAACCCTAACCCTAACACTAACCCTAACCATAAACGAAACCTAAACCCAAACCCTAACCCTAATCCTAACCCTAACCCTAACCCTAACCCTAATCCTAGTCCTAACCCTAACCCTAACCCTAACCCTAACCCTAACCTGAACCCTTACTCAAACCCAAATTCTAAATCTAACTCTAATCGGAACCATAACCCTAACCCTAATCCTAACCCTAACCCTAACCATAACCCTAATCCAACACCTCACCTTAACCCTAACTCTAACCCAAACCCTAACCTAACCCTAAACCTAACCCTAACTCAAACCCTAACTCTAACACTAACCCAAAGCCTAACCCTAACCCTAATCCAAACCATAACCCAAATAATAACCCTAATCCTAACCCTAACCCTAACCCTCATCCTTATCCTAACCCTAACCCTAACCCTAACCCTAACCCTAACCCTAATTCTAACCCTAACCCTAACCCTAACCCAAAACTTAAACCTAACCCTAACCCTAAACCTAATCTTAACACTAACCCTAAGCCTAACACTCACCCAGATTCAAACCTCTCCCTCACCCAAACCCTAACCCTAACCCTTACCCAAACCCTAACCCTAACCCTAATCCTAACCCTAATGCTAACCCTAAAACTAACTCAAACTCAAACCCTAACCCTAAGCCTAACCCTAACCCAAACCCTAACTGTAACCCTAACCCTAACCCTAACTAAAACCCTAACACTAACCCAACCCGAACGCAAACCCTAACCCTAACCCAAAACTTAACCGAAAACCTAAACCTAACTGTAATCCTAAACCAAAACCTAACCCTAACCCTAACCCTAACCCTAACCCAAACCCTAACCCTAACCCTAACCCAAAACCTAAACCTAACCCTAAACCTAACCCTAACCCTAACCCAAAAACTAACCGTAACCTAACCCTAAGCCAAACCCTAACCCTAACCCTTATCCTAACCCATACCCGAACCCTAACCCTAACCCTAACCCTAATCCAAACCCTTAACTTTACACTAACCCTAGCCCTAACACTAACCCAAATTCAAACATAAACCTAACCCTAACCCAAACCCTAACCCTAATCCTAACCCTAACCCTAACCCTAACCCTAACCCTAACCCTAACCCAAACCCGAACCCTAACCATAAACCTAACCCAAACCCTAACCCTAACCATAACCCTTAACCAAACCCTAACCCTAACCTTAACCCGAAACCAAACCCTAATCCTAACCTTAACCCTAACAATAACCCTAACCGAAAACCTAAACCCTAACCCAACCCATAACCCTCACCAAAACTCTAACCCAAATCTGACTCTCACCCTAACCCTAACCCAAATCCTAAACCGAACCCTAACCCTAACCCTAACCCAAACCCTAACACTAACCCAAACCCTAACCCAAACCCAAACCCTAACCCTAACGCTAACCCTAACCATAACCCTAACCCTAACGCTAATGCGAAACCTAACCCTAACCCTAACCCTAACCCTAAACCTAAAAAAACCTAAACCCTAACCGAAACCCTAATCCTAACACTAACCCTAACACTAACCCTAACGGAAAACCTAAACCCTAACCCTACTCAAAACCCTAAACCTAACCCTAACCCTAACCCTAACCCTAACCCTAACCCTAACCCTAACCCTAAACCAAACCCTAACCCTAACTCAAAACCTAAACCTAACCCTAAACCTAACCCTAACCCTAACCCAAAAACTAACCCTAAACCTAACCCTAAGCCAAACCCTAACCCTAACCCTTATCCTAACCCAAATCCTAACCCTAACCCTAACCCTAACCCAAACCCTAACCCTAATCCAAACCCTAACCCAAAACCAAACCCTAACCCTAACCCTAAACTTAACCCAAACCCTAATCCTAACCCTAACCCTAAACCTAACCATAAACCTAACCCTAACCATAAACCTAACCCAAACCCAAACCCTAAACTTTACCCTAATCGTAACTCAAACCCTAACCCTAACCCAAATCCAAACCCTTAACTTTACACTAACCCTTGCCCTAACACTAACCCAAATTCAAACCTAAGCCTAACGCTAACCCAAACCCTAACCCCAACCCTAACCCTAACCCAAACCCGAACCCTAACCATAACCCTAACCCAAACCCTAACCCTAACCCTACCCCTAACCCAAACCCTAACCCTAACCTTAACCCGAAACCAAACCCTAATCCTAACCCTAACCCTAACAATAACCCTAACCGAAAACCTAATCCCTAACCCTACTCCTAACCCTAACCCTAACCCTTACCCTGATCCAAACCCAAACCCTAAAACTAACCCTAATCCAAACCCTAACCCTAACCCTAATCCTAACCGTAACCCTAACCCTAACCCAACCCCTAACCCTCACCAAAACTCTAAACCAAATCGGACTCTAACCCTAACCCTAACCCAAATCCTAACCCGAACCCTAACCCTAACCCTAACCCAAACCCTAACACTAACCCAAACCCTAACCCAAACCCAAACCCTAACCCTAACCCTAACGCTAACACTAACCATAACCTTAATCCTAAAGCTAATGCTAAACCTAACCATAAACCTAACCCTAACCCTAAACCTAAACAAACCTAAACCCTAACCCAAACCCTAATCCTAACACTAACCCTAACACTAACCCTAACGGAAAACCCAAACCCTAACCCTACTCGTAACGCCTACCCTAAACCTAACCATAACCGAAACCTAAACCCAAACCCTAACCCTAATCCTAACCCTAACCGTAACCCTAATCCTAGTCCTAACCCTAACCCTAACCCTAACCTGAACCCTTACCCAAACCCAAACTCTAAACCTAACTCTAAACGGAACCATAACCCTAACCCTAATCCTAACCCTAATCCTGACCATAACCGTATTCCAACACCTCACCCTAACCCTAACTCTAACCCAAACCCTAACCTAACCCTAAACCTAACCCTAACTCAAACCCTAACTATAACACTAACCCAAACCCTAACCCTAACTCTAATCCAAACCATAACCCAAATAATAAACCTAATCCTAACCCTAACCCTAACCCTCATCCTTATCCTAACCCTAACCCTAACCCTAACCCTAACCCTAATTCTAACCCTAACCCTAACCCTAACCCAAAACCTAACCCTAACCCTAACCCTACCCCTAAACTTAACATTAACCCTAAGCCTAACACTCACCCAGATTCAAACCTCTCACTAACCCAAACCCTAACACTAACCCTAACCCAAACCCTAACCCTAACCCTAATCCTAACCCTAATGCTAACCCTAAACCTAACTCAAACTCAAACCCTAACCCTAAGCCTAACCCTAACCCAAACCCTAACTGTAACCCTAACCCTAACCCTAACTAAAACCCTAACACTAACCCAACCCGAACGCAAACCCTAACCCTAACCCAAAACTTAACCGAAAACCTAAACCTAACTGTAATCCTAAACCAAAACCTAACCCTAACCCTAACCCTAACCCTAACCCAAACCCTAACCCTAACCCTAACCCAAAACCTAAACCTAACCCTAAACCTAACCCTAACCCTAACCCAAAAACTAACCGTAACCTAACCCTAAGCCAAACCCTAACCCTAACCCTTATCCTAACCCATACCCGAACCCTAACCCTAACCCTAACCCTAATCCAAACCCTAACCATAATCCTAATCCTAACCGTAACCCTAACCCTAACGCAACCCCTAACCCTCACCCTAACTCTAACCCAAACCCGAACCCTAACCCTAACCCTAACCCAAATCCTAACCCTAACTCTAACCCTAACCCTAACCCTAACCCTAACACTAACCCAAAACCTAACCCTAACCCTAACCCTAACCCTACCCCTAACCCAAACCCTAAACCTAACCCTAATCCTAACCCTAATGCTAACCCTAAACCTAATTCAAGCCCTGACGATATACCTAACCCGAACCCAAACCCTAACCCTAACCCTAAACCTAACCCAAAACATAACCCAAACCGAAACACTAACCCTAAATCTAATCCTAACCCTAAACCCTAACCCTAACACTAACCCTAACCATAAACGAAACCTAAACACAAACCCTAACCCTAATCCTAACCCTAACCCTAACCCTAACCCTAATCCTAGTCCTAACCCTAACCCTAACCCTAACCCTAACCCTAACCTGAACCCTTACCCAAACCCAAATTCTAAATCTAACTCTAATCGGAACCATAACCCTAACCCTAATCCTAACCCTAACCCTAACCATAACCCTAATCCAACACCTCACCTTAACCCTAACTCTAACCCAAACCCTAACCTAACCCTAAACCTAACCCTAACTCAAACCCTAACTCTAACACTAACCCAAAGCCTAACCCTAACCCTAATCCAAACCATAACCCAAATAATAACCCTAATCCTAACCCTAACCCTAACCCTCATCCTTATCCTAACCCTAACCCTAACCCTAACCCTAACCCTAATCCTAATTCTAACCCTAACCCTAACCCTAACCCAAAACTTAAACCTAACCCTAACCCTAAACCTAATCTTAACACTAACCCTAAGCCTAACACTCACCCAGATTCAAACCTCTCCCTCACCCAAACCCTAACCCTAACCCTTACCCAAACCCTAACCCTAACCCTAATCCTAACCCTAATGCTAACCCTAAAACTAACTCAAACTCAAACCCTAACCCTAAGCCTAACCCTAACCCAAACCCTAACTGTAACCCTAACCCTAACCCTAACTAAAACCCTAACACTAACCCAACCCGAACGCAAACCCTAACCCTAACCCAAAACTTAACCGAAAACCTAAACCTAACTGTAATCCTAAACCAAAACCTAACCCTAACCCTAACCCTAACCCTAACCCTAACCCTAACCCAAAACCTAAACCTAACCCTAAACCTAACCCTAACCCTAACTCAAAAACTAACCCTAAACCTAACCCTAAGCCAAACCCTAACCCTAACCCTTATCCTAACCCATACCCAAACCCTAACCCTAACTCTAACCCAAACCCGAACCCTATCCCTAACCCTAACCCAAATCCTAACCCTAACCCTAACCCTAACCCAAACTCTAACCCTAATCCAAACCCTAACCCAAAACCAAACCCTAACCCTAACCCTAAACTTAACCCAAACCCTAATCCTAACCCTAACCCTAAACCTAACCATAACCCTAACCCTAACCATAAACCTAACCCAAACCTAAACCCTAAACTTTACCCTAATCGTAACTCAAACCCTAACCCTAACCCAAATCCAAACCCTTAACTTTACACTAACCCTAGCCCTAACACTAACCCAAATTCAAACCTAAGCCTAACCCTAACCCAAACCGTAACCCTAATCCTAATCCTAACGCTAACCCTAACTGTAACGCTAGCCCTAACACTGACTAAAACTCTAACACTAACCCAACCCGAGCGCTAACCCTAACCCTTACCCAAAACTTAACCTAAAACCTAAACCTAACTGTAATCCTAAACCAAAACCTACCCCTAAACCTAACCCTAACCCTAACCCTAACCCTAACCCTAAACCTAACCCTAACCCTAACACTAACCCTAACGGAAAACCCAAACCCTAACCCTACTCGTAACGCCTACCCTAACCCTAACCATAACCGAAACCTAAACCCAAACCCTAACCCTAATCCTAACCCTAACCGTAACCCTAATCCTAGTCCTAACCCTAACCCTAACCCTAACCTGAACCCCTACCCAAACCCAAACTCTAAACCTAACTCTAAACGGAACCATAACCCTAACCCTAATCCTAACCCTAATCCTGACCATAACCGTAATCCAACACCTCACCCTAACCCTAACTCTAACCCAAACCCTAACCTAACCCTAAACCTAACCCTAACTCAATCCCTAACTATAACACTAACCCAAACCCTAAACCTAACCCTAATCCAAACCATAACCCAAATAATAAACCTAATCCTAACCCTAACCCTAACCCTCATCCTTATCCTAACCCTAACCCTAACCCTAACCATAACCCTAACCCTAATTCTAACCCTAACCCTAACCCTAACCCAAAACCTAACCCTAACCCTAACACTAAACTTAACATTAACCCTAAGCCTAACACTCACCCAGATTCAAACCTCTCCCTAACCCAAACCCTAACACTAACCCTAACCCAAACCCTAACCCTAACCCTAATCCTAACCCTAATGCTAACCCTAAACCTAACTCAAACTCAAACCCTAACCCTAACCCAAACCCTAACTGTAACCCTAACCCTAACCCTAACTAAAACCCTAACACTAACCCAACCCGAACGCAAACCCTAACCCTAACCCAAAACTTAACCGAAAAACTAAACCTAACTGTAATCCTAAACCAAAACCTAACCCTAACCCTAACCCTAACCCTAACCCAAACCCTAACCCTAACCTTAACCCAAAACCTAAACCTAACCCTAAACCTAACCCTAACCCTAACCCAAAAACTAACCCTAAACCTAACCCTAAGCCAAACCCTAACCCTAACCCTTATCCTTACCCATACCCGAACCCTAACCCTAACCCTAACCCTAATCCAAACCCTAACCATAATCCTAATCCTAACCGTAACCCTAACCCTAAACCAACTCCTAACCCTCACCCTAACTCTAACCCAAACCCGAACCCTAACCCTAACCCTAACCCAAATCCTAACCCTAACCCTAACCCTAACCCTAACCCTAACCCTAACACTAACCCAAAACCTAACACTAACCCTAACCCTACCCCTAACCCAAACCCTAAACCTAACCCTAATCCTAACCCTAATGCTAACCCTAAACCTAATTCAAGCCCTGACGATATTCCTAACCCGAACCCAAACCCTAACACTAACCCTAAACCTAACCCAAAACATAACCCAAACCGAAACACTAACCCTAAATCTAATCCTAACTCTAAACCCTAACCCTAACACTAACCCTAACCATAAACGAAACCTAAACCCAAACCCTACCCCTAATTGCCTAACCCTACCCCTAATCCAAACCATAACCCAAATAATAACCCTAATCCTAACCCTAACCCTAACCCTCATCCTTATCCTAACCCTAACCCTAACCCTAACCCTAATTCTAACCATAACCCTAACCCTAACCCAAAACTTAAACCTAACCCTAACCCTAAACCTAATCTTAACACTAACCCTAAGCCTAACACTCACCCAGATTCAAACCTCTCCCTCACCCAAACCCTAACCCTAACCCTTACCCAAACCCTAACCCTAACCCTAATCCTAACCCTAATGCTAACCCTAAAACTAACTCAAACTCAAACCCTAACCCTAAGCCTAACCCTAACCCAAACCCTAACTGTAACCCTAACCCTAACCCTAACTAAAACCCTAACACTAACCCAACCCGAACGCAAACCCTAACCCTAACCCAAAACTTAACCGAAAACCTAAACCTAACTGTAATCCTAAACCAAAACCTAACCCTAACCCTAACCCTAACCCTAACCCTAACCCAAACCCTAACCCTAACCCTAACCCTAACCCAAAACCTAAAGCTAACCCTAAACCTAACCCTAACCCTAACTCAAAAACTAACCCTAAACCTAACCCTAAGCCAAACCCTAACCCTAACCCTTATCCTAACCCATACCCAACCCCTAACCCTAACCCTAACCCTAACCCTAATCCAACCCCTAACCGTAATCCTAATCCTAACCGTAACCCTAACTCTAACCCAAATCCTAACCCTAACCCTAACCCTAACCCTAACACTAACACTAACCCAAACCCTAACCCTAACCCTAACCCTAACCCTAACCCTAAGCCTAACCCTAACCCTAATCCTAACCCTAATGCTAACCCTAAACCTAATTCAAGCCTTGACGATATTCCTAACCCGAACCCAAACCCTAACCCTAACCCTAAACCTAACCCAAAACATAACCCATACCGTAACACTAACCCTAAATCTAAACCTAACCCTAAAGCCTAACCCTAACACTAACCCTAACCATAAACGAAACCTAAACCCAAACACTAACCCTAATCCTAACCCTAACCCTAACCCTAACCCTAATCCTAGTCCTAACCCTAACCCTAACCCTAACCCTAACCCTAACCTGAACCCTTACCGAAACCCAAACTCTAAACCTAACTCTAATCGGAACCATAACCCTAACCCTAATCCTAACCCTAACACTAACCATAACCGTAATCCAACACCTCACCCTAACCCTAACTCTAACCCAAACCCTAACCTAACCCTAACTCAAACCCTAACTATAACACTAACCCAAACCCTAACCCTAACCCTAATCCAAACCATAACCCAAATAATAACCCTAATCCTAACCCTAACCCTATCCCTAACCCTAATTCTAACCCTAACCCTAACCCTAACCCAAAACCTAACCCTAACCCTAATCCTAACCCTAAAATTAACACTAACCCTAAGCCTAACACTCACCCAGATTCAAAACTCTCCCTCACCCAAACCCTAACCCTAACCGTTACCCAAACCCTAACCCTAACTCTAATCCTAACCCTAATGCTAACCCTAAAACTAACTCAAACTCAAACCCTAACCCTAAGCCTAACCCTAACCCAAACCCTAACTGTAACCCTAACCCTAACCGTAACTAAAACCCTAACACTAACCCAACCCGAACGCAAACCCTAACCCTAACCCAAAACTTAACCGAAAACCTAAACCTAAGTGTAATCCTAAACCAAAACCTAACCCTAACCCTAACCCTAACCCTAACCCTAACCCAAACCCTAACCCTAACCCTAACCCTAACCCAAAACCTAAACCTAACCCTAAACCTAACCCTAACCCTAACTCAAAAACTAACCCTAAACCTAACCCTAAGCCAAACCCTAACCCTAACCCTTATCCTAACCCATACCCAAATCCTAACCCTAACTCTAACCCAAACCCGAACCCTAACCCTAACCCTAACCCAAATCCTAACCCTAACCCTAACCCTAACCCAAACTCTAACCCTAATCCAAACCCTAACCCAAAACCAAACCCTAACCCTAACCCTAAACTTAACCCAAACCCTAATCCTAACCCTAACCCTAAACCTAACCATAACCCTAACCCTAACCATAAACCTAAACCAAACCTAAACCCTAAACTTTACCCTAATCGTAACTCAAACCCTAACCCTAACCCAAATCCAAACCCTTAACTTTACACTAACCCTAGCCCTATCACTAACCCAAATTCAAACATAAGCCTAACCCTAACCCAAACCCTAACCCTAACCCTAACCCTAACCCTAACCCTAATTCTAACCCTAACCATAACCCGAACCCAAAACTTAAACCTAACCCTAAACCTAACCCTAACCCTAACCCAAAAACTAACCCTAAACCTAACCCTAAGCCAAACCCTAACCCTAACCCTTATCCTAACCCTAATGCTAACCCTAAACCTAACTCAAACTCAAACCCTATCCCTAAGCCTAACCCTAACCCAAACCCTAACCGTAACCCTAACCCTAACCCTAACTAAAACCCTAACACTAACCCAACCCGAACGCAATCCCTAACCCTAACCCGAAACTTAACCGAAAACCTAAACCTAACTGTAATCCTAAACCAAAACCTAACCCTAACCCTAACCCTAACCCTAACCCTAACCCAAACCCTAACCCTAACCCTAACCCAAAACCTAAACCTAACCCTAAACCTAACCCTAACCCTAACCCAAAAACTAACCCTAAACCTAACCCTAAGCCAAACCCTAACCCTAACCCTTATCCTAACCCATACCCAAACCCTAACCCTAACTCTAACCCAAACCCGAACCCTTACCCTAACCCTAACCCAAATCCTAACCCTAACCCTAACCCTAAACCAAACCCTAACCCTAATCCAAACCCTAACCCAAAACCAAACCCTAACCCTAACCCTAAACTTAACCCAAACCCTAATCCTAACCCTAACCCTAAACCTAACCATAACCCTAACCCTAACCATAAACCTAACCCAAACCTAAACCCTAAACTTTACCCTATTCGTAACTCAAACCCTAACCCTAACCCAAATCCAAACCATTAACTTTACACTAACCCTAGCCCTAACACTAACCCAAATTCAAACCTAAGCCTAACCCTACCCCAAACCCTAACCTTAATCCTAACCCTAACCCTAACCATAACCCTAACCCAAACCCTAACCCTAACCCTAACCCTAACCCAAACCCTAACCCTAACCCTTAACCCGAAACCAAACCCTAATCCTAACCCTAACCCTAACAATAACCCTAACCGAAAACCTAAACCCTAACCCTACTCCTAACACTAACCCTAACCCTTACCCTTATCCAAACCCAAACCCTTAAACTAACCCTAATCCAAACCCTAACCCTAACCCTAATCCTAACCGTAACCCTAACCCTAACCCAACCCCTAACCCTCACCAAAACTCTAACCCAAATCCAACTCTAACCCTAACCCTAACCCAAATCCTAACCCGAACCCTTACCCTAACCCTAACCCAAACCCTAACACTAACCCAAACCCTAACCCAAACCCAAACCCTAACCCTAACCCTAACGCTAACCCTAACCATAACCCTAACCCTAACGCTAATGCTAAACCTAAACAAACCTAAACCCTAACCCAAACCCTAATCCTAACACTAACCCTAACGCTAACCCTAACGGAAAATCTAAACCCTAACCCTACTCGTAACCCTAACCCTAACCCTAACCCTAACCGAAACCTAAACCCAAACCCTAACCCTAATCCTAACCCTAACCCTAACCCTAATCCTAGTCCTAACATTAACCCTATCCCTAAACCTAACCCTAACCTGAACCCTTACCGAAACCCAAACTCTAAACCTAACTCTAATCGGAACCATAACCCTAACCCTAATCCTAACCCTAACACTAACCATAACCGTAATCCAACACCTCACCCTAACCCTAACTCTAACCCAAACCCTAACCTAACCCTAACTCAAACCCTAACTATAACACTAACCCAAACCCTAACCCTAACCCTAATCCAAACCATAACCCAAATAATAACCCTAATCCTAACCCTAACCCTATCCCTAACCCTAATTCTAACCCTACCCCTACCCCTACCCCAAATCTTAACCCTACCCCTAATCCTAACCCTCAAATTCACACTAACCCTAAGCCTAACACTCACCCAGATTCAAAACTCTCCCTAGCCCAAACCCTAAACCTAACCCTAACCCAAACCCTAACCCTAACCCTAATCCTAACCCTAATGCTCACCCTAAACCTAACTCAAACTCAAACCCTAACCCTAAGCCTAACCCTAACCCAAACCCTAACTGTAACCCTAACCCTAACCCTAACTAAAACCCTAACACTAACCCAACCCGAACGCAAACCCTAACCCTAACCCAAAACTTAACCGAAAACCTAAACCTAACTGTAATCCTAAACCAAAACCTAACCCTAACCCTAACCCTAACCCTAACCCTAACCCAAACCCTAACCCTAACCCTAACCCAAAACCTAAACCTAACCCTAAACCTAACCCTAACCCTAACCCAAAAACTAACCCTAAACCTAACCCTAAGCCAAACCCTAACCCTAACCCTTATCCTAACCAATACACATACCCAAACCCTAACCCTAACCCTAACCCTAATCCAAACCCTAACCGTAATCCTAATCCTAACCTTAACCCTAACCCTAACCCTAACCCTAACCCTAACCCTAACCCTAACCCTAAACCCTAACCCTAACCCTAACCCTAAACCTAACCATAACCCTAACCCTAACCATAAACCTAACCCAAACCTAAACCCTAAACTTTACCCTAATCGTAACTCAAACCCTAACCCTAACCCAAATCCAAACCCTAAACTTTACACTAACCCTAGCCCTAACACTAACCCAAATTCAAACCTAAGCCTAACCCTAACCCAAACCCTAACCCTAATCCTAACCCTAACCCTAACCCTAACCCTAACCCTAACCCAAACCCGAACCCTAACCATAACCCTAACCCAAACCCTAAACCTAACCCTAACCCTAACCCAAACCCTAACCCTAACCTTAACCCGAAACCAAACCCTAATCCTAACCCTAACCCTAACAATAACCCTAACCGAAAAACTAAACCCTAACCCTACTCCTAACCCTAACCCTAACCCTTACCCTTATCCAAACCCAAACCCTAAAACTAACCCTAATCCAAACCCTAAACCTAACCCTAATCCTAACCGTAACCCTAACCCTAACCCAACCCCTAACCCTCACCAAAACTCTAACCCAAATCGGACTCTAACCCTAACCCTAAGCCAAATCCTAACCCGAACCCTAACCCTAACCCTAACCCAAACCCTAACACTAACCCAAACCCTAACCCAAACCCAAACCCTAACCCTAACCCTAACGCTAACCCTAACCATAACCTTAATCCTAAAGCTAATGCTAAACCTAACCATAACCCTAACCCTAACCCTAAACCTAAACAAACCTAAACCCTAACCCAAACCCTAATCCTAACACTAACCCTAACACTAACCCTAACGGAAAACCCAAACCCTAACCCTACTCGTAACGTCTACCCTAACCCTAACCATAACCGAAACCTAAACCCAAACCCTAACCCTAATCCTAACCCTAACCGTAACCCTAATCCTAGTCCTAACCCTAACCCTAACCCTAACCTGAACCCTTACCCAAACCCAAACTCTAAACCTAACTCTAAACGGAACCATAACCCTAACCCTAATCCTAACCCTAATCCTGTCCATAACCGTAATCCAACACCACACCCTAACCCTAACTCTAACCCACACCCTAACCTAACCCTAAACCTAACCCTAACTCAAACCCTAACTATAACACTAACCCAAACCCTAACCCTAAGCCTAATCCAAACCATAACCCAAATAATAAACCTAATCCTAACCCTAACCCTAACCCTCATCCTTATCCTAACCCTAACCCTAACCCTAACCCTAACCCTAATTCTAACCCTAACCCTAACCCTAACCCAAAACCTAACCCTAACCCTAACCCTAACCCTAAACTTAACATTAACCCTAAGCCTAACACTCACCCAGATTCAAACCTCTCCCTAACCCAAACCCTAACACTAACCCTAACCCAAACCCTAACCCTAACCCTAATCCTAACCCTAATGCTAACCCTAAACCTAACTCAAACTCAAACCCTAACCCTAAGCCTAACCCTAACCCAAACCCTAACTGTAACCCTAACCCTAACATTAACTAAAACCCTAACACTAACCCAACCCGAACGCAAACCCTAACCCTAACCCAAAACTTAACCGAAAACCTAAACCTAACTGTAATCCTAAACCAAAACCTAACCCTAACCCTAACCCTAACCCTAACCCAAACCCTAACCCTAACCCTAACCCAAAACCTAAACCTAACCCTAAACCTAACCCTAACCCTAACCCAAAAACTAAACCTAAACCTAACCCCAAGCCAAACCCTAACCCTAACCCTTATCCTAACCCATACCCGAACCCTAACCCTAACCCTAACCCTAATCCAACCCCTAACCGTAATCCTAATCCTAACCGTAACCCTAACCCTAACCCAACCCCTAACCCTCACCCTAACTCTAACCCAAACAAGAACCCTAACCCTAACCCTAACCCAAATCCTAACCCTAACCCTAACCCTAACCCTAACCCTAACCCTAACACTAACCCAAAACCTAACCCTAACCCTAACCCTACCCCTAACCCAAACCCTAAACCTAACCCTAATCCTAACCCTAATGCTAACCCTAAACCTAATTCAAGCCTTGACGATATTCCTAACCCGAACCCAAACCCTAACCCTAACCCTAAACCTAACCCAAAACATAACCCAAACCGAAACACTAACCCTAAATCTAATCCTAACCCTAAATCCTAACCCTAACACTAACCCTAACCATAAACGAAACCTAAACCCAAACCCTAACCCTAATCCTAACCCTAACCCTAACCCTAACCCTAATCCTAGTCCTAACCCTAACCCTAACCCTAACCCTAACCTTAACCTGAACCCTTACCCAAACCCAAATTCTAAACCTAACTCTAATCGGAACCATAACCCTATCCCTAATCCTAACCCTAACCCTAACCATAACCCTAATCCAACACCTCACCTTAACCCTAACTCTAACCCAAACCCTAACCTAACCCTAAACCTAACCCTAACTCAAACCCTAACTCTAACACTAACCCAAAGCCTAACCCTAACCCTAATCCAAACCATAACCCAAATAATAACCCTAATCCTAACCCTAACCCTAACCCTCATCCTTATCCTAACCCTAACCCTAACCCTAACCCTAACCCTAACCCTAATTCTAACCCTAACCCTAACCCTAACCCAAAACTTAAACCTAACCCTAACCCTAAACCTAATCTTAACACTAACCCTAAGCCTAACACTCACCCAGATTCCAACCTCTCCCTCACCCAAACCCTAACCCTAACCCTTACCCAAACCCTAACCCTAACCCTAATCCTAACCCTAATGCTAACCCTAAAACTAACTCAAACTCAAACCCTAACCCTAAGCCTAACCCTAACCCAAACCCTAACTGTAACCCTAACCCTAACCCTAACTAAAACCCTAACACTAACCCAACCCGAACGCAAACCCTAACCCTAACCCAAAACTTAACCGAAAACCTAAACCTAACTGTAATCCTAAACCAAAACCTAACCCTAACCCTAACCCTAACCCTAACCCTAACCCAAACCCTAACCCTAACCCTAACCCTAACCCAAAACCTAAACCTAACCCTAAACCTAACCCTAACCCTAACTCAAAAACTAACCCTAAACCTAACCCTAAGCCAAACCCTAACCCTAACCCTTATCCTAACCCATACCCAAACCCTAACCCTAACTCTAACCCAAACCCGAACCCTAACCCTAACCCTAACCCAAATCCTAACCCTAACCCTAACCCTAACCCAAACTCTAACCCTAATCCAAACCCTAACCCAAAACCAAACCCTAACCCTAACCCTAAACTTAACCCAAACCCTAATCCTAACCCTAACCCTAAACCTAACCATAACCCTAACCCTAACCATAAACCAAACCCAAACCTAAACCCTAAACTTTACCCTAATCGTAACTCAAACCCTAACCCTAACCCAAATCCAAACCCTTAACTTTACACTAACCCCAGCCCTAACACTAACCCAAATTCAAACCTAAGCCTAACCCTAACCCAAACCCTAACCCTAATCCTAACCCTAACCCTAACCCTAACTGTAACCCTAACCCTAACCCTAACTAAAACCCTAACACTAACCCAACCCGAACGCAAACCCTAACCCTAACCCAAAACTTAACCGAAAACCTAAACCTAACTGTAATCCTAAACCAAAACCTACCCCTAACCCTAACCCTAACCCTAACCCAAACCCTAACCCTAACCCTAACCCAAAACATAAACCTAACCCTAAACCTAACCCTAACCCTAACCCAAAAACTAACCCTAAACCTAACCCTAAGCCAAACCCTAACCCTAACCCTTATCCTAACCCATACCCAAACCCTAACCCTAACCCTAACCCTAATCCAAACCCTAACCGTAATCCTAATCCTAACCGTAACCCTAACCCTAACCCAACCCCTAACCCTAACCCTAACTCTAACCCAAACCCGAACCCTAACCCTAACCCTAACCCAAATCCTAACCCTAACCCTAACCCTAACCCTAACCCTAACCCAAACCCTAACCCTAACCCTAACCCTACCCCTAACCCAAACCGTAAACCTAACCCTAATCCTAACCCTAATGCCTACCCTAAACCTAATTCAAACTCAAGCCCTGACGATATTCCTAACCCGAACCCAAACCCTAACCCTAACCCTAAACCTAACCCAAAACATAACACAAACCGAAACCCGAACCCTAAATCTAATCCTAACCCTAAACCCTAACCCTAACACTAACCCTTACCATAAACGAAACCTAAACCCAAACCCTAACCCTAATCCTAACCCTAACCCTAACCCTAATCCTAGTCCTAACCCTAACCCTAACCCTAACCCTAACCCTAACCTGAACCCTTAACCAAACCCAAACTCTAACCCTAACTCTAATCGGAACCATAACCCTAACCCTAATCCTAACCGTAACCTAACCAGAACCCTTATCCAACACCTCACCTTAACCCTAACTCTAACCCAAACCCTAACCTAACCCTAAACCTAACCCTAACTCAAACCCTAACTCTAACACTAACCCAAACCCTAACCCTAACCCTAATCCAAACCATAAACGAAATAATAACCCTAATCCTAACCCTAACCCTAACCCTCATCCTTATCCTAACCCTAACCCTAACCCTAACCCTAACCCTAATTCTAACCCTAACCATAACCCGTACCCAAAACTTAAACCTAACCCTAAACCTAACCCTAACCCTAACCCAAAAACTAACCCTAAACCTAACCCTAAGCCAAACCCTAACCCTAACCCTTATCCTAACCCTAATGCTAACCCTAAACCTAACTCAAACTCAAACCCTATCCCTAAGCCTAACCCTAACCCAAACCCTAACCGTAACCCTAACCCTAACCCTAACTAAAACCCTAACACTAACCCAACCCGAACGCAAACCCTAACCCTAACCCGAAACTTAGCCGAAAACCTAAACCTAACTGTAATCCTAAACCAAAACCTAACCCTAACCCTAACCCTAACCCTAACCCAAACCCTAACCCTAACCCTAACCCAAAACCTAAACCTAACCCTAAACCTAACCCTAACCCTAACCCAAAAACTAACCCTAAACCTAACCCTAAGCCAAACCCTAACCCTAACCCTTATCCTAACCCATACCCAAACCCTAACCCTAACTCTAACCCAAACCCGAACCCTTACCCTAACCCTAACCCAAATCCTAACCCTAACCCTAACCCTAAACCAAACCCTAACCCTAATCCAAACCCTAACTCAAAACCAAACCCTAACCCTAACCCTAAACTTAACCCAAACCCTAATCCTAACCCTAACCCTAAACCTAACCATAACCCTAACCCTAACCATAAACCTAACCCAAACCTAAACCCTAAACTTTACCCTAATCGTAACTCAAACCCTAACCCTAACCCAAATCCAAACCATTAACTTTACACTAACCCTAGCCCTAACACTAACCCAAATTCAAACCTAAGCCTAACCCTAACCCAAACCCTAACCTTAATCCTAACCCTAACCCTAACCATAACCCTAACCCAAACCCTAACCCTAACCCTAACCCTAACCCAAACCCTAACCCTAACCCTTAACCCGAAACCAAACCCTAATCCTAACCCTAACCCTAACAATAACCCTAACCGAAAACCTAAACCCTAACCCTACTCCTAACCCTCACCCTAACCCTTACCCTTATCCAAACCCAAACCCTAAAACTAACCCTAATCCAAACCCTAACCCTAACCCTAATCCTAACCGTAACCCTAACCCTAACCCAACCCCTAACCCTCACCAAAACTCCTACCCAAATCCAACTCTAACCCTAACCCTAACCCAAATCGTAACCCGAACCCTAACCCTAACCCTAACCCAAACCCTAACACTAACCCAAACCCTAACCCAAACCCAAACCCTAACCCTAACCCTAACGCTAACCCTAACCATAACCCTAACCCTAACGTTAATGCTAAACCTAAACAAACCTAAACCCTAACCCAAACCCTAATCCTAACACTAACCCTAACGCTAACCCTAACGGAAAATCTAAACCCTAACCCTACTCGTAACCCTAACCCTAACCCTAACCCTAACCGAAACCTAAACCCAAACCCTAACTCTAATCCTAACCCTAACCCTAACCCTAATCCTAGTCCTAACATTAACCCTATCCCTAAACCTAACCCTAACCTGAACCCTTACCCAAACCCAAACTCTAAACCTAACTCTAATCGGAACCATAACCCTAACCCTAATCCTAACCCTAACACTAACCATAACCGTAATCCAACACCTCACCCTAACCCTAACTCTAACCCAAACCCTAACCTAACCCTAACTCAAACCCTAACTATAACACTAACCCAAACCCTAACCCTAACCCTAATCCAAACCATAACCCAAATAATAACCCTAATCCTAACCCTAACCCTATCCCCAACCCTAATTCTAACCCTAACGCTAACCCTAACCCCAAACCCAACCCAAACCCTAATCCTAACCCTAAACTTAACACTAACCCTAAGCCTAACACTCACCCAGATTCAAACCTCTCCCTAGCCCAAACCCTAAACCTAACCCTAACCCAAACCCTAACCCTAACCCTAATCCTAACCCTAATGCTAACCCTAAACCTAACTCAAACTCAAACCCTAACCCTAAGCCTAACCCTAACCCAAACCCTAACTGTAACCCTAACCCTAACCCTAACTAAAACCCTAACACTAACCCAACCCGAACGCAAACCCTAACCCTAACCCAAAACTTAACCGAAAACCTAAACCTAACTGTAATCCTAAACCAAAACCTAACCCTAACCCTAACCCTAACCCTAACCCTAACCCAAACCCTAACCCTAACCCTAACCCAAAACCTAAAACTAACCCTAAACCTAACCCTAACCCTAACCCAAAAACTAACCCTAAACCTAACCCTAAGCCAAACCCTAACCCTAACCCTTATCCTAACCAATACACATACCCAAAACCTAACCCTAACCCTAACCCTAATCCAAACCCTAACCGTAATCCTAATCCTAACCTTAACCCTAACCCTAACCCTAACCCTAACCCTAAACCCTAACCCTAACCCTAACCCTAAACCTAACCATAACCCTAACCCTAACCATAAACCTAACCCAAACCTAAACCCTAAACTTTACCCTAATCGTAACTCAAACCCTAACCCTAACCCAAATCCAATCCCTAAACTTTACACTAACCCTAGCCCTAACACTAACCCAAATTCAAACCTAAGCCTAACCCTAACCCAAACCCTAACCCTAATCCTAACCCTAACCCTAACCCTAACCCTAACCCAAACCCGAACCCTAACCATAACCCTAACCCTAACCCTAACCCTTAACCTAACCCTAACCCTAACCGTAACCCTAACAATACCCCAAACCCGAACCCTAACCATAACCCTAACCCAAACCCTAACCCTAACCCTAACCCTAACCCAAACCCTAACCCTAACCTTAACCCGAAACCAAACCCTAATCCTAACCCTAACCCTAACAATAACCCTAACCGAAAACCTAAACCTAACCCTACTCCTAACCCTAATCCTAACCCTTACCCTTATCCAAAACCAAACCCTAAAACTAACCCTAATCCAAACCCTAACCCTAACCCTAATCCTAACCGTAAGCCTAACCCTAACCCAACCCCTAACCCTCACCATAACTCTACCCCAAATCCGACTCTAACCCTAACCCTAACCCAAATCCTAACCCGAACCCTAACCCTAACCCTAACCCAAACCCTAACCCTAAACCTAACCCTAACCCTAACCCAAAAACTAACCCTAAACCTAACCTAAGCCAAACCCAAACCCTAACCCTTATCCTAACCCATACCCAAACCCTAACCCTAACACTAACCCTAATCCAAACCCTAACCGTAATCCTAATCCTAACCGTAACCCTAACCCTAACCCAACCCCTAACCCTCACCCTAACTCTAACCCTAACACGAACCCTAACCCAAACCCTAACCCTAACACTAACCCTAACAAAAACCCAAACTCTAATCCTAACACTAACCCTAACCCTAACCCTAACCCTAATCCAAACCCTAACCCTAACCCGACAATTAACCCGAACCCAAACCCTCACCCTAACCATAACCCTAACCCAAACCGGAACCATAACCCTATCCCTAACTCTAACCCTAACCCTAACCCATACCCTAACCCTAAACCTACAATTAACCCTAACCCTAACCCGAACGCTAACCCTAACCGTAAACCAAACACTAAAACTAACACAAAACCTAAAACTAACGCTAAGCCAAATCCTAACCTTATACCTATCCCTAACCCGAACCCTATTGCTAAACCAAACCCTAACCGTAACGCAAACCCAAACCCTAACGCTAACAATAAACTTAAACCAAACCCAAACCCTAACCCTAACTCTAACCCTAACACTAACCCTAACCCTAACCCTAAACTTAACCCAAACACTAACCCTAACCCTAACCCAAACCAAAACCCTAATGCCAACACTAACCCTAACCCTAAACCTAACCCTAACCCAAACCCTAACCCTAACCCTAAACATAACCTTAAGCCTAACGCTAACTCCTAACCACTAACCCCTACCAGGAACCCTAACCCTAACCCTAATCCCTAACACTAACCCTAACCCGAACCCTAAACCAAACCTAACCCTAACCCTAACCCTAAACCGAAGCCTAACCTTAACCCTAACACTAACCCCTAACACTAACCCTAACACTAACCCTAACCCTAACCCTAACCCCAACCCTAACGCTAATCCTAATGCTAAACATAACCCTAACCCTAACAACTAACACTAACCCTAACCATAACCCAAACACTAACCCCTAAACAAACCTTAACGCTAACCCTAACCCTAACCATAAACCACACCCTAACCCTAACCCTAACACTAACCCAAACCCTAACCCTAACCCTAACCCTAACCCTAACCCAAACCCTACCCTGAACCCTAACTCAAACCCTCACTCTAAGCCTAGACCTAAACCTAACCCAAACCCTAACCCTAACCCAAACCCTAAAGTTAACCCTAACGCAAACCCTAACCCTAACCCTAACTCTAAACTTTACTTTAACCCTAAACCAAACCCTAACCCTAATCCTAACCCTAACCCAAACCCTAACCCTGAACCTAACCCTAAACCTAAACCTAACCTTAACCCTAACCCTAACAATCACCCCTAACCCTAACCTTACCCAAACCCAAACCCTAAGCCTAACCCAAACACTAACCTAACACTAACCCTAACCCTAACCCTAACCCTAACCCAAACCCTAACCCTAACGCTACAATTAACCGTAACCCAAACCCTAACTCGAACCCAAACCATAATCCAAACACGAACCCTAACCCTATCAAAAACCCTAACCCTAAACCTAACCCTAACCCAAACCCTAAGCCTAACCCATACCCTAACCCTAACCCTAACCCCAACCCTAACGCTAATCCTAACCCTAAACATAACCCTAACCCTAACAACTAACACTAACCCTAACCATAACCCAAACGCTAACCCCTAAACAAACCTTAACGCTAACCCTAACCCTAACCATAAACCACACCCTAACCCTAACCCTAACACTAACCCAAACCCTAACCCTAACCCTAAACCTAACCCTAACCCAAACCCTAAGCCTAACCCTAACCCAAACCCTAACCCTAGCCCTAACTCTAACACTAAACCAAACCCTAAGCGTAACCCTAACCCTAATCCTAACCCAATCCCTACCCAGAACACTAACCCAAACCCTAACCCTAACCCTAACCCTAACCCAAATCCTAACCCTAAAGCTTCAATTAACCCTAACCCAAACCCTCACCCTAACCATAACCCTAACCCAAATCGGAACCCTAACCCTATCCCTAACTCTAACCCTAAGCATAACCCATACCCTAACCCTAACCCTAACCCCAACCCTAACGCTAATCCTAACCCTAAACATAACCCTAACCCTAACAACTAACACTAACCCTAACCATAACCCAAACCCTAACCCCTAAACAAACCTTAACGCTAACCCTAACCCTAACCATAAACCACACCCTAACCCTAATCCTAACCCTAACCCAAACCCTAACCCTGAACCTAACCCTAAACCTAAACCTAACCTTAACCCTAACCCTAACAATCACCCCTAACCCTAACCTTAACCCAAACCCAAACCCTAACCCTAACACAAACAATAACCTAACACTAACCCTAAACCTAACCCTAATCCAAACCCTAACCCTAACGCTACAATTAACCCTAACCCAAACCCTAACTCGAACCCAAACCATAATCCAAACACGAACCCTAACCCTATCAAAAACCCTAACCCTAAACCTAAACCTAACCCAAACCCTAAGCCTAAACCTAACCCAAACCCTAACCCTAGCCCTAACCCTAACCATAAACCAAACCCTAACCGTAACCCTAACCCTAATCCTAACCCAATCCCTACCCAGAACCCTAACCCAAACCCTAACCCTAACCCTAACCCTAACTCTAACCCAAAACCTAACCCTAACGCTTCAATTAACCCTAACCCAAACCCTCACCCTAACCATAACCCTAACCCAAACCGGAACCCTAACCCTATCCCTAACTCTAACCCTAACCCTAAGCCATACCCTAACCCTAACCCTGCAATTAACCCTAACCCTAACCCTAACGCTAACCCTAACCCTAAACCAAAGCCTAACCTTAACCCTAACACTAACCCCTAACACTAACCCTAACACTAACCCTAACGCAAACCCTAACCCTAACCCTAACCCTAACAAAAACCCAAACTCTAATCCTAACACTAACCCTAACCCTAACCCTAACCCTAATCCAAACCCTAACCCTAACCCGACAATTAACCAGAACCCAAACACTCACCCTAACCATAACCCTAACCCAAACCGGAACCCTAACCCTATCCCTAAATCTAACCCTAACCCTAACCCATACCATAACCCTAACCCTACAATTAACCCTATCCCTATCCCTAACGCTAACCCTAACCGTAAACCAAACACTAAAACTAACACAAAACCTAACCCTAACGCTAAGCCAAATCCTAAACTTAACCCTATCCCTAACCCTAACCCTAATGCTAAACCAAACCCTAACCCTAACCCAAACCCTAACCCTAACCCTAACATTAACCTTAATCCAAACCCAAACCCAAACCCTAACCCTAACTCTAACCCTAACACTAACCCTTACCCTAACCCTAAACTTAACCCAAACACTAACCCTAACCCTAACCAAACCAAAACCCTAATGCCAACATTAACCCTAACCCTAACCCTAACCCTAACCCAAACCCTAACCCTAAACCTAATAATAACCTTAAGCCTAACGCTAACTCCTAACCACTAACCCCTACCAGGAACCCTAACCCTAAACCTAACCCTAACCCTAACACTAACCCTACAATTAACCCTAACCTAACCCTAACCCAAACCCTAACCCTAACCCTAACCCTAAACCTAAACCAAACCCTAAACCAAACCCTAACGCTAACACTAACCCTAACCCTAACCCGAAGCCTAACCTTAACCCTAACACTAACCCCTAACACTAACCCTAACACTAACCCTAACCCAAACCCTAACCCTAACCCTAAAGCTAATCCTAACCCTAAACATAACCCTAACCCTAACAACTAACACTAACCATAACCATAAGCCAAACCC
>CM069526.1:131295000-131310000 GCA_035773235.1 Eospalax fontanierii
CCAAACACTAACCCCAACCCTAAGCCTAACCCTAACACTAACCCCTAAACCTAACCCTAACACTAACACTAACGCTAACCGAAACCCTACCCCGAACCCTAACCCAAACCCTAACTTTAACCCTAACCTATACCCTTACCCAAACCCTATCCCTAATCCTAACACTACGCAACTCTAACCCTAACCAAAACCCAAACCCTAACCCTAACCCTAACCCTAACCTAACCCTAACCCTAACCCTAACCCTAATACTAACCCTAGTCCTAACCCTAACACTAACCCAAATCCTAACACTAACCCTAACCCAAACCCTAACACTAAATCAAAACCTAAACCTAACCCTAACCCTAACCCGAACCCAAACCCTAACCCTAACCCTAACCCTAACAGAGACACTAATCCTAAACCTAACCCAAACCCTAATGCTAACCCTAAACCTAATTCCTACTCAAAACCTAACCCTAACACTAAACCTAACCCAAAACATAACCCAAACCGAAACCCTAACCCTAAACCTAACCCTAACCCTAAATCCTAAACCTAACACTTACCCTAACCATAACCCAAACCTAAAACCAAACACTAACCCTAATCCTAACCCTAACCCTAACCCTAATCCTAGTCCTAACCCTAACCCTAACCCTAACCCTAAACCGAACCTTAACCCTTACCCAAACCCAAACTCTAAACCTAACTCTAATCGGAACCCTAACCCTAACCCTAATCCTAACCCTAACCCTAACCATAACCCTAATCCAACACCTCACCCTAACCCTAACTCTAACCCAAACCCTAACCTAACCCTAACTCTAAACCAAACCCAAACCCTAACCCTAACCCTAACTCTAACCCAAACCCTAACCTAACCTTAAACCTAACCCTAACTCAAAAACAAACTCTAACACTAACCCAAACCCTAACCCTAACCCTAACCCAAACCATAAACCAAATAATAACCCTAATCCTAACCCTAACGCTAACCCTCATCCTTATCCTAACCCTAACCCTAACCCTAACCTTAACACTAACCCTAATTCTAATCCTAACCCTAACTCTAACCCTAACCCTAACCCTAAACATAACTCAAACCCAAACCCTAATCTTAACACAAACCCTAACCCTAATCCTAACCCTAACCGTAACCCTAACCCTAACCCTAAGCCAAACCCTAACCCTAATCCTAATCCTAACCCAAAACCTAACCCTAACCCTAACCCTAATCCTAACCCAAAACCTAACCCTAACCCTAATCCTAACCCTAACCCTAACCCTAACCCTAACCCTAACCCTAACCTGAACCCTTACCCAAACCCAAACTCTAAACCTAATTCTAATCGGAACCATAACCCTAACCCTAATCCTAACCCTAACCTAACCATAACCCTAATCCAACACCTCACCCTAACCCTAACTCTAACCCAAACCCTAACCTAACCCTAACTCTAAACCAAACCTAAACCGTAACCCTAACCCTAAATCTAACCCAAACCCTAACCTAACCCTAAACCTAACCCTAACACAAACCCTAACTCTAACCCTAACCCAAATCCTAACACTAACACTAACCCAAACCCTAACCCTAAATCAAACCCTAACCCTAACCCTAACCCTAACCAAACCCAAACCCTAACCCTAACCCTAACCCTAACAGAGACACTAATCCTAAACCTAACCCAAACCCTAATGCTAACCCTAAACCTAATTCCTACTCAAAACCTAACCCTAACACTAAACCTAACCCAAAACATAACCCAAACCGAAACCCTAACCCTAAACCTAACCCTAACCCAAACCCTAATCCTAACACTAACCCTAACACTAACCCTAACCAAAAACCTAAACCCTAACGCTACTCCTAACCCTAAACCTAACCCTAACCCTAATTCTAACCCTAACCCTAACCCTAACCCAAAACCTAACCCTAACCCTAACCCTAACCCTAATCCCAACCCTAACCCTAACCATAACCCTAATCCAACACCTCACCCTAAACCTAACTCTAACCCAAACCCTAACCTAACCCTAAACCTAACCCTAACTCAAACCCTAACTCTAACACTAAACCAAACCCTAACCCTAACCATAATCCAAACCATAACCCAAATAATAACCCTAATCCTAACCCTAACCCTAACCCTCATCCTTATCCTAATCCTAACCGTAACCCTAACCCTAACCCTAACCCTAACCCTAACCATAATTCTAACCCTAACCATAACCCTAATCCAACACCTCACCCTAACCCTAACTCTAACACAAACTCTAACCTAAAACTAACTCTAAACCAAACCCAAACAATAACCCTAACCCTAATTCTAACCCAAACCCTAACCTAACAGTAAACCTAACCCTAACTCAAAACCTAACTCTAACACTAACCCAAACCCTAACCCTAACGCAAACCTAAACCATAACCGAAATACTAACCCTAATCCTAACCCTAACCCTAACCCTCATCCTTATCCTAACCCGAAACCTAACCCTTACCCTTACCCAAACCCAAACCCTAAAACTAACCCTAATCCGAACCCTAACCATAACCCTAATCCTAACCGTAACCCTAACCCTAACCCAAACCCTAACCCTCAACCTAACTCTAACCCAAACCCGAAACCTAACCCTAACCCTAAGCCAAACCCTAACCCTAATCCTAATCCTAACCCAAACCCTAACCCTAACCCTAATCCTAACCCAAAACCTAACCCTGACCCTAACCCTAACCCTAACCCTAACCCAAACCCTAACCCTAACCCTAACCCTAAACCTGACCATAACCCTAACCCCATCCATAAACCTAACCCAAAACTAAACCCTAAACTTTACGCTAATCGTAACTCAAACCCTAACCCTAAACCAAATCCAAACCCTAAACTTTACACTAACCCTAGCCCTAACACTAACCCAAATTCAAACCTAAGCCTAACCCTAACCCAAACCCGAACCCTAACCATAACCCTAACCCAAACCCTAACCTTAACCCTAAACCAAACTCTAAAACTAACACTAACACTAACCCTAACCGAAAACCTAAACCCTAACCCTACTCCTAACCCTAACCCTAACCCTTACCCTTACTCAAACGCAAACCCTAAAACTAACCCTAATCCAAACCCTAACCCTAACCCTAATCCTAACCGTAACCCTAACCCTAACCCAACCCCTAACCCTCACCATAACTCTAACCCAAACCCGAACCCTAAACCTAACCCTAACCCAAATCCTAACCCTAACCCTAACCCTAACCCAAACCCTAACCCTAACCCAAACCCTAAACCAAACCCAAATCCTAACCCTAACCCTAAAGCTAACTCTAACCATAACCCTAACCCTAACCCTAACGCTAAACCTAACCATAACCCTAACCCTAACCCTAAACCTAACCAAACCTAAACCCTAAACCAAACCGTAATCCTAACACTAACCCTAACACTAACCGTAACCAAAAACCTAAACCCAAACCCTACTCCTATCCCAAACCCTAAACCTAACCCAAACCCAAACCCTAATCTTAATACAAACCCTAACCCTAATCCTAACTCTAACCCTAACCCTAACCCAAACCCTAATCCTAACCCTAACCCTAACCCAAACCCTAACCCTAACCGTAACCCTAACCCTAACCCTAAACAAAACCCTAAACCTAATCCTAATCCTAACCATAACGCTAGCCCTAACCCTAACCCTAACCCTAACCGAAACCTAAACCCAAACCCTAACCCTAATCCTAACCCTAACCCTAACCCTAATCCTAGTCCTAACCCTAACCCTAACCCTAACCCTAACCCTAACCCTAACCCTAACCTGAACCCTTACCCAAACCCAAACTCTAAACCTAACTCTAATCGGAACCATAACCCTAACCCTAATCCTAATCCTAACCTAAACATAACCCTAATCCAACACCTCACCCTAACCCTAACTCTAACCCAAACCCTAACCTAACCCTAACTCTAAACCAAACCTATACCGTAACCCTAACCCTAAATCTAACCCAAACCCTAACCTAACCCTAAACCTAACCCTAACTCAAACCCTAACTCTAACACTAACCCAAACCCTAACCCTAACACTAACCCAAACCATAACCCAAATAATAACCCTAATCCTAACCCTAACCCTAACCCTCATCCTTATCCTAACCCTAACCCTAATGCTAAACCTAACCCTAACCCAAACCCAAACCCTAACCCTAAACCTAAAGCTAACCCTAGCCCTAACCCTAACACAAACCCTAACCCTAAACGTAACCTTAACCCAAACCCTAACCCTAACCTTAACCCAAACCCAAAACCTAATCTTAACACAAACCCTAACCCTAATCCTAACCCTAACCCTAACCTTAACCCAAAAGCTAACCCTAACCCTAACCCTAACCCAAACCCTAACCCTAACCCTAACCCTAACCCTAACCCAAACCCTAACCCTAACCCTAAGCCTAACCCTAATGCTAACCCTAAACCTAACCCTAACCCTAACCCTAACCCCAACACTAACCCTAGTCCTAACCCTAACCCTAATCCAAATCCTAACACTAACCCTAACCCAAACCCTAAACCTAAATCAAACCCTAAACCTAACCCTAACCCTAACCCGAACCCAAACCCTAACCCTAACCCTAACCCTAACAGAGACACTAATCCTAAACCTAACCCAAACCCTAATGCTAACCCTAAACCTAATTCCTACTCAAAACCTAACCCTAACACTAAACCTAACCCAAAACATAACCCAAACCGAAACCCTAACCCTAAACCTAACCCTAACCCTAAATCCTAAACCTAACACTTACCCTAACCATAACCCAAACCTAAAACCAAACCCTAACCCCAATCCTAACCCTAACCCTAACCCTAATCCTAGTCCTAACCCTAACCCTAACCCTAACCCTAAACCGAACCTTAACCCTTACCCAAACCCAAACTCTAAACCTAACTCTAATCGGAACCCTAACACTAACCCTAATCCTAACCCTAACCCTAAACATAACCCTAATCCTAGTCCTAACGTAACCCTAACCCTAACCCTAAACCTAACCTTAACCCTTACCCAAACCCAAACTCTAAACCTAACTCTAATCGGAACCCTAACCCTAACCCTAATCCTAACCCTAACCCTAACCATAACCCTAATCCAACACCTCACCCTAACCCTAACTCTAACCCAAACCCTAACCTAACCCTAACTCTAAACCAAACCCAAACCCTAACCCTAACCCTAACTCTAACCCAAACCCTAACCTAACCTTAAACCTAACCATAACTCAAACCCAAACTCTAACACTAACCCAAACCCTAACCCTAACCCTAACCCAAACCATAAACCAAATAATAACCCTAATCCTAACCCCAACGCTAACCCTCATCCTTATCCTAACCCTAACCCTAACCCTAACCTTAACACTAACCCTAATTCTAATCCTAACCCTAACTCTAACCCTAACCCTAAACATAACTCAAACCCAAACCCTAATCTTAACACAAACCCTAACCCTAATCCTAAACCTAACCGTAACCCTAACCCTAACCCTAAGCCAAACCCTAACCCTAATCCTAATCCTAACCCAAACCCTAACCCTAACCCTAATCCTAACCCAAAACCTAACCCTGACCCTAACCCTAACCCTAACCCTAACCCAAACCCTAACCCTAACCCTAACCCTAAACCTGACCATAACCCTACCCCCATCCATAAACCTAACCCAAAACTAACCCCTAAACTTTACGCTAATCGTAACTCAAACCCTAACCCTAAACCAAATCCAAACCCTAAACTTTACACTAACCCTAGCCCTAACACTAACCCAAATTCAAACCTAAGCCTAACCCTAACCCAAACCCGAACCCTAACCATAACCCTAACCCAAACCCTAACCTTAACCCTAAACCAAACTCTAAAACTAACACTAACACTAACCCTAACCGAAAACCTAAACCCTAACCCTACTCCTAACCCTAACCCTAACCCTTACCCTTACTCAAACGCAAACCCTAAAACTAACCCTAATCCAAACCCTAACCCTAACCCTAATCCTAACCGTAACCCTAACCCTAACCCAACCCCTAACCCTCACCATAACTCTAACCCAAACCCGAACCCTAAACCTAACCCTAACCCAAATCCTAACCCTAACCCTAACCCTAACCCAAACCCTAACCCTAACCCAAACCCTAAACCAAACCCAAATCCTAACCCTAACCCTAAAGCTAACTCTAACCATAACCCTAACCCTAACCCTAACGCTAAACCTAACCATAACCCTAACCCTAACCCTAAACCTAACCAAACCTAAACCCTAAACCAAACCCTAATCCTAACACTAACCCTAACACTAACCGTAACCAAAAACCTAAACCCAAACCCTACTCCTATCCCAAACCCTAAACCTAACCCAAACCCAAACCCTAATCTTAATACAAACCCTAACCCTAATCCTAACTCTAACCCTAACCCTAACCCAAACCCTAATCCAACCCTAACCCTAACCCAAACCCTAACCCTAACCGTAACCCTAACCCTAACCCTAAACAAAACCCTAAACCTAACCCTAATCCTAACCATAACGCTAGCCCTAACCCTAACCCTAACCCTAACCGAAACCTAAACCCAAACCGTACCCCTAATCCTAACCCTAACCCTAACCCTAATCCTAGTCCTAACCCTAACCCTAACCCTAACCCTAACCCTAACCCTAACCTGAACCCTTACCCAAACCCAAACTCTAAACCTAACTCTAATCGGAACCATAACCCTAACCCTAATCCTAATCCTAACCTAAACATAACCCTAATCCAACACCTCACCCTAACCCTAACTCTAACCCAAACCCTAACCTAACCCTAACTCTAAACCAAACCTATACCGTAACCCTAACCCTAAATCTAACCCAAACCCTAACCTAACCCTAAACCTAACCCTAACTCAAACCCTAACTCTAACACTAACCCAAACCCTAACCCTAACACTAACCCAAACCATAACCCAAATAATAACCCTAATCCTAACCCTAACCCTAACCCTCATCCTTATCCTAACCCTAACCCTAATGCTAAACCTAACCCTAACCCAAACCCAAACCCTAACCCTAAACCTAAAGCTAACCCTAGCCCTAACCCTAACACAAACCCTAACCCTAAACGTAACCTTAACCCAAACCCTAACCCTAAACTTAACCCAAACCCAAAACCTAATCTTAACACAAACCCTAACCCTAATCCTAACCCTAACCCTAACCTTAACCCAAAAGCTAACCCTAACCCTAACCCTAACCCAAACCCTAACCCTAACCCTAACCCTAACCCTAACCCAAACCCTAACCCTAACCCTAAGCCTAACCCTAATGCTAACCCTAAACCTAACCCTAACCCTAACCCTAACCCTAACACTAACCCTAGTCCTAACCCTAACCCTAATCCAAATCCTAACACTAACCCTAACCCAAACCCTAAACCTAAATCAAACCCTAAACCTAACCCTAACCCTAACCCGAACCCAAACCCTAACCCTAACCCTAACCCTAACAGAGACACTAATCGTAAACCTAACCCAAACCCTAAAGCGAACCCTAAACCTAACTCCTACTCAAAACCTAACCCTAACAGTAAACCTAACCCAAAACATAACCCAAACCGAAACCCTAACCCTAAACCTAAGCCTAACCCTAAATCCTAAACCTAACACTTACCCTAACCATAACCCAAACCTAAAACCAAATCCTAATCCTAATCCTAACCCTAACCCTAACCCTAATCCTAGTCCTAACCCTAACCCTAACCCTAACCCTAAACCGAACCATAACCCTTACCCAAACCCAAACTCTAAACCTAACTCTAATCGGAACCCTAACACTAACCCTAATCCTAACCCTAACCCTAAACATAACCCTAATCCTAGTCCTAACGTAACCCTAACCCTAACCCTAAACCTAACCTTAACCCTTACCCAAACCCAAACTCTAAACCTAACTCTAATCGGAACCCTAACCCTAACCCTAATCCTAACCCTAACCCTAACCATAACCCTAATCCAACACCTCACCCTAACCCTAACTCTAACCCAAACCCTAACCTAACCCTAACTCTAAACCAAACCCAAACCCTAACCCTAACCCTAACTCTAACCCAAACCCTAACCTAACCTTAAACCTAACCATAACTCAAACCCAAACTCTAACACTAACCCAAACCCTAACCCTAACCCTAACCCAAACCATAAACCAAATAATAACCCTAATCCTAACCCCAACGCTAACCCTCATCCTTATCCTAACCCTAACCCTAACCCTAACCTTAACACTAACCCTAATTCTAATCCTAACCCTAACTCTAACCCTAACCCTAAACATAACTCAAACCCAAACCCTAATCTTAACACAAACCCTAACCCTAATCCTAAACCTAACCGTAACCCTAACCCTAACCCTAAGCCAAACCCTAACCCTAATCCTAATCCTAACCCAAACCCTAACCCTAACCCTAATCCTAACCCAAAACCTAACCCTGACCCTAACCCTAACCCTAACCCTAACCCAAACCCTAACCCTAACCCTAACCCTAAACCTGACCATAACCCTAACCCCATCCATAAACCTAACCCAAAACTAAACCCTAAACTTTACGCTAATCGTAACTCAAACCCTAACCCTAAACCAAATCCAAACCCTAAACTTTACACTAACCCTAGCCCTAACACTAACCCAAATTCAAACCTAAGCCTAACCCTAACCCAAACCCGAACCCTAACCATAACCCTAACCCAAACCCTAACCTTAACCCTAAACCAAACTCTAAAACTAACACTAACACTAACCCTAACCGAAAACCTAAACCCTAACCCTACTCCTAACCCTAACCCTAACCCTTACCCTTACTCAAACGCAAACCCTAAAACTAACCCTAATCCAAACCCTAACCCTAACCCTAATCCTAACCGTAACCCTAACCCTAACCCAACCCCTAACCCTCACCATAACTCTAACCCAAACCCGAACCCTAAACCTAACCCTAACCCAAATCCTAACCCTAACCCTAACCCTAACCCAAACCCTAACCCTAACCCAAACCCTAAACCAAACCCAAATCCTAACCCTAACCCTAAAGCTAACTCTAACCATAACCCTAACCCTAACCCTAACGCTAAACCTAACCATAACCCTAACCCTAACCCTAAACCTAACCAAACCTAAACCCTAAACCAAACCCTAATCCTAACACTAACCCTAACACTAACCGTAACCAAAAACCTAAACCCAAACCCTACTCCTATCCCAAACCCTAAACCTAACCCAAACCCAAACCCTAATCTTAATACAAACCCTAACCCTAATCCTAACTCTAACCCTAACCCTAACCCAAACCCTAATCCAACCCTAACCCTAACCCAAACCCTAACCCTAACCGTAACCCTAACCCTAACCCTAAACAAAACCCTAAACCTAACCCTAATCCTAACCATAACGCTAGCCCTAACCCTAACCCTAACCCTAACCGAAACCTAAACCCAAACCCTAACCCTAATCCTAACCCTAACCCTAACCCTAATCCTAGTCCTAACCCTAACCCTAACCCTAACCCTAACCCTAACCCTAACCTGAACCCTTACCCAAACCCAAACTCTAAACCTAACTCTAATCGGAACCATAACCCTAACCCTAATCCTAATCCTAACCTAAACATAACCCTAATCCAACACCTCACCCTAACCCTAACTCTAACCCAAACCCTAACCTAAACCGAACTCTAAACCAAACCTATACCGTAACCCTAACCCTAAATCTAACCCAAACCCTAACCTAACCCTAAACCTAACCCTAACTCAAACCCTAACTCTAACACTAACCCAAACCCTAACCCTAACACTAACCCAAACCATAACCCAAATAATAACCCTAATCCTAACCCTAACCCTAACCCTCATCCTTATGCTAACCCTAACCCTAATGCTAAACCTAACCCTAACCCAAACCCAAACGGTAACCCTAAACCTAAAGCTAACCCTAGCCCTAACCCTAACACAAACCCTAACCCTAAACGGAACCTTAACCCAAACCCTAACCCTAACCTTAACCCAAACCCAAAACCTAATCTTAACACAAACCCTAACCCTAATCCTAACCCTAACCCTAACCTTAACCCAAAAGCTAACCCTAACCCTAACCCTAACCCAAACCCTAACCCTAACCCTAACCCTAACCCTAACCCAAACCCTAACCCTAACCCTAAGCCTAACCCTAATGCTAACCCTAAACCTAACCCTAACCCTAACCCTAACCCTAATACTAACCCTAGTCCTAACCCTAACCCTAATCCAAATCCTAACACTAACCCTAACCCAAACCCTAACCCTAAATCAAACCCTAAACCTAACCCTAACCCTAACCCGAACCCAAACCTTAACCCTAACCCTAACCCTAACAGAGACACTAATCCTAAACCTAACCCAAACCCTAATGCTAACCCTAAACCTAATTCCTACTCAAAACCTAACCCTAACACTAAACCTAACCCAAAACATAACCCAAACCGAAACCCTAACCCTAAACCTAACCCTAACCCTAAATCCTAACCCTAACACTTACCCTAACCATAACCCAAACCTAAAACCAAACCCTAACCCTAATCCTAACCCTAACCCTAACCCTAATCCTAGTCCTAACCCTAACCCTAACCCTAACCCTAAACTGAACCTTAACCCTTACCCAAAACCAAACTCTAAACCTAACTCTAATCGGAACCCTAACACTAACCCTAATCCTAACCCTAACCCTAAACACAACCCTAATCCTAGTCCTAACGTAACCCTAACCCTAACCCTAAAGCTAACCTTAACCCTTACCCAAACCCAAACTCTAATCCTAACTCTAATCGGAACCCTAACCCTAACCCTAATCCTAACCCTAACCCTAACCATAACCCTAATCCAACACCTCACCCTAACCCTAACTCTAACCCAAACCCTAACCTAACCCTAACTCTAAACCAAACCCAAACCCTAACCCTAACCCTAACTCTAACCCAAACCCTAACCTAACCTTAAACCTAACCCTAACTCAAACCCAAACTCTAACACTAACCCAAACCCTAACCCTAACCCTAACCCAAACCATAAACCAAATAATAACCCTAATCCTAACCCTAACGCTAGCCCTCATCCTTATCCTAACCCCAACCCTAACCCTAACCTTAACACTAACCCTAATTCTAATCCTAACCCTAACTCTAACCCTAGCCCTAAACATAACTCAAACCCAAACCCTAATCTTAACACAAACCCTAACCCTAATCCTAACCCTAACCGTAACCCTAACCCTAACCCTAAGCCAAACCCTAACCCTAATCCTAATCCTAACCCAAACCCTAACCCTAACCCTAATCCTAACCCAAAACCTAACCCTGACCCTAACCCTAACCCTAACCCTAACCCAAACCCTAACCCTAACCCTAACCCTAAACCTGACCATAACCCTAACCCCATCCATAAACCTAACCCAAAACTAAACCCTAAACTTTACGCTAATCGTAACTCAAACCCTAACCCTAAACCAAATCCAAACCCTAAACTTTACACTAACCCTAGCCCTAACACTAACCCAAATTCAAACCTAAGCCTAACCCTAACCCAAACCCGAACCCTAACCATAACCCTAACCCAAACCCTAACCTTAACCCTAAACCAAACTCTAAAACTAACACTAACACTAACCCTAACGGAAAAGCTAAACCCTTACCCTTCTCCTTACCCTAACCCTAACCCTTTCCCTTACTCAAACGCAGACCCTAAAACTAACCCTAATCCAAACCCTAACCCTTACCCTAATCCTAACCGTAACCCTAACCCTAACCCAACCCCTAACCCTCACCATAACTCTAACCCAAACCCGAACCCTAAACCTAACCCTAACCCAAATCCTAACCCTAACCCTAACCCTAACCCAAACCCTAACCCTAACCCAAACCCTAAACCAAACCCAAATCCTAACCCTAACCCTAAAGCTAACTCTAACCATAACCCTAACCCTAACCCTAACGCTAAACCTAACCATAACCCTAACCATAACCCAAACCTAACCAAACCTAAACCCTAAACCAAACCCTAATCCTAACACTAACCCTAACACTAACCGTAACCAAAAACCTAAACCCAAACCCTACTCCTATCCCAAACCCTAAACCTAACCCAAACCCAAACCCTAATCTTAATACAAACCCTAACCCTAATCCTAACTCTAACCCTAACCCTAACCCAAACCCTAATCCTAACCCTAAACCTAACCCAAACCCTAACCCTAACCGTAACCCTAACCCTAACCCTAAACAAAACCCTAAACCTAACCCTAATCCTAACCATAACGCTAGCCCTAACCCTAACCCTAACCCTAACCGAAACCTAAACCCAAACCCTAACCCTAATCCTAACCCTAACCCTAACCCTAATCCTAGTCCTAACCGTAACCCTAACCCTAACCCTAACCCTAACCCTACCCTGAACCCTTACCCAAACCCAAACTCTAAACCTAACTCTAATCGGAACCATAACCCTAACCCTAATCCTAATCCTAACCTAAACATAACCCTAATCCAACACCTCACCCTAACCCTAACTCTAACCCAAACCCTAACCTAACCCTAACTCTAAACCAAACCTATACCGTAACCCTAACCCTAAATCTAACCCAAACCCTAACCTAACCCTAAACCTAACCCTAACTCAAACCCTAACTCTAACACTAACCCAAACCCTAACCCTAACACTAACCCAAACCATAACCCAAATAATAACCCTAATCCTAACCCTAACCCTAACCCTCATCCTTATCCTAACCCTAACCCTAATGCTAAACCTAACCCTAACCCAAACCAAAACCCTAACCCTAAACCTAAAGCTAACCCTAGCCCTAACCCTAACACAAACCCTAACCCTAAACGTAACCTTAACCCAAACCCTAACCCTAACCTTAACGCAAACCCAAAACCTAATCTTAACACAAACCCTAACCCTAATCCTAACCCTAACCCTAACCTTAACCCAAAAGCTAACCCTAACCCTAACCCTAACCCAAACCCTAACCCTAACCCTAACCCTAACCCTAACCCTAACCCTAACCCTAACCCAAACCCTAACCCTAACCCTAAGCCTAACCCTAATGCTAACCCTAAACCTAACCCTAACCCTAACCCTAACCCTAATACTAACCCTAGTCCTAACCCTAACCGTAATCCAAATCCTAACACTAACCCTAACCCAAACCCTAACCCTAAATCAAACCCTAAACCTAACCCTAACCCTAACCCGAACCCAAACCCTAACCCTAACCCTAACCCTAACAGAGACACTAATCCTAAACCTAACCCAAACCCTAATGCTAACCCTAAACCTAATTCCTACTCAAAACCTAACCCTAACACTAAACCTAACCCAAAACATAACCCAAACCGAAACCCTAACCCTAAACCTAACCCTAACCCTAAATCCTAAACCTAACACTTACCCTAACCATAACCCAAACCTAAAACCAAACCCTAACCCCAATCCTAACCCTAACCCTAACCCTAATCCTAGTCCTAACCCTAACCCTAACCCTAACCCTAAACCGAACCTTAACCCTTACCCAAACCCAAACTCTAAACCTAACTCTAATCGGAACCCTAACACTAACCCTAATCCTAACCCTAACCCTAAACATAACCCTAATCCTAGTCCTAACGTAACCCTAACCCTAACCCTAAACCTAACCTTAACCCTTACCCAAACCCAAACTCTAAACCTAACTCTAATCGGAACCCTAACCCTAACCCTAATCCTAACCCTAACCCTAACCATAACCCTAATCCAACACCTCACCCTAACCCTAACTCTAACCCAAACCCTAACCTAACCCTAACTCTAAACCAAACCGAAACCCTAACCCTAACCCTAACTCTAACCCAAACCCTAACCTAACCTTAAACCTAACCCTAACTCAAACCCAAACTCTAACACTAACCCAAACCCTAACCCTAAACCTAACCCAAACCATAAACCAAATAATAACCCTAATCCTAACCCTAACGCTAACCCTCATCCTTATCCTAACCCTAACCCTAACCCTAACCTTAACACTAACCCTAATTCTAATCCTAACCCTAACTCTAACCCTAACCCTAAACATAACTCAAACCCAAACCCTAATCTTAACACAAACCCTAACCCTAATCCTAACCCTAACCGTAACCCTAACCCTAACCCTAAGCCAAACCCTAACCCTAATCCTAATCCTAACCCAAACCCTAACCCTAACCCTAATCCTAACCCAAAACCTAACCCTGACCCTAACCCTAACCCTAACCCTAACCCAAACCCTAACCCTAACCCTAACCCTAAACCTGACCATAACCCTAACCCCATCCATAAACCTAACCCAAAACTAAACCCTAAACTTTACGCTAATCGTAACTCAAACCCTAACCCTAAACCAAATCCAAACCCTAAACTTTACACTAACCCTAGCCCTAACACTAACCCAAATTCAAACCTAAGCCTAACCCTAACCCAAACCCGAACCCTAACCATAACCCTAACCCAAACCCTAACCTTAACCCTAAACCAAACTCTAAAACTAACACTAACACTAACCCTAACCGAAAACCTAAACCCTAACCCTACTCCTAACCCTAACCCTAACCCTTACCCTTACTCAAACGCAAACCCTAAAACTAACCCTAATCCAAACCCTAACCCTAACCCTAATCCTAACCGTAACCCTAACCCTAACCCAACCCCTAACCCTCACCATAACTCTAACCCAAACCCGAACCCTAAACCTAACCCTAACCCAAATCCTAACCCTAACCCTAACCCTAACCCAAACCCTAACCCTAACCCAAACCCTAAACCAAACCCAAATCCTAACCCTAACCCTAAAGCTAACTCTAACCATAACCCTAACCCTAACCCTAACGCTAAACCTAACCATAACCCTAACCCTAACCCTAAACCTAACCAAACCTAAACCCTAAACCAAACCCT